>CATQJL010000305.1:16209836-16286443 GCA_958299035.1 Cylicocyclus nassatus
AAGCAGTGGTATCAACGCAGAGTACTTGTTTTGCCAACTAATAAAAAAAATATCCGCTATGGATTTCTATGCCTATCAAATGATGACGAGGTCTACATCCTCAATCACGGAAATCCAAATAGAAATCCATAGCGGATATTTTTTTATTAGTTGGCAAAACAGCGGTAGGATCTGTCTGCTTCAAAATGAAGTGGTATTCATTTTGTCCACCCCAAAGCATGAGAAGATACTGCAAGAAGTCATATGACCTATGCGTTTCTGGAATTCGCTGTGAAACATCACTTCTTTTCTGAATAATGATGTCGCGCCTATCAACTTATAGCACCTGCAAGATTTATTGCGATTTAAAGCTAGACGAGAGAGTACCCAGCAAATGTTGCCAACGGTGAGACAGTTATTGCCATCCATATCATTTCCTCGATCTTTTTATAAAGAGTTCGAGCCGGTGCCTACTTGACACAAAATTTCGCATTTTTACGACTGAAATACTGCACGTTTTGAATAAATTCAAGCGAATTCAGCAAACTAATTTAACGAAAGGACAGTGGCAAGGTTACAAAGAAGTGCGTGAATTAGTGGAAAAAAATCCGAATTTACATAGTGACAAAGGCCATGAATTCGTAGTGATACCACAATCGTAGATCGAGAAATCGCAAAGTTGCATCTTCCCGATACTACGATTTATCGACTCGCTACTGAACGAGAGTATAAGGCGCAATGTAGAAAACTGAATAGTGCTTGATTGAAAGTGGCAAAGTCTGTCGGACTCGATAGAAAGTTCACCATCAGATTGAAAGTGGATAACCCGAAGTGTCCAGTTTTCTACCATTTGATCAAGACACACAAGTTAGCAGCGAGCGAATCACGGTCGATATCACCACAGTCATATAAGATCCGCCCTATAATAAGCTGCATAAGTGGACCGATTGAACGAATATCTTGGTTTTTGAATAAGATTGTAAGCCAGCTCTCAGCCAAAGTGCCCGCCCATTTGTTCGATACTCACAATTCGTACAGCAGCTGCGGAAGATGAATTTTGAACCTGATAGTGTTGTCGAGACTTTTGACGTGACGCCATACACTAACGTTCAAAACGATGCCGCTTTACAAGCTCTGTCTGAGATGTTGGACGAATACACTCCACCTTGGTAACCTTTTGCCTGAGCAAAGCGTGCATACTGCTCCTCATTAGGGAATGTTTGAATTGTAACATCTTTAGACTGGGAGTTACTATTCCCAGATTCGAGGACTTGCGATGGGTCAAAGACCCGCACCGGTCTTGGCAATTTGTTTTATGAGTAAAATTGAGGAGCCAGTACTAACACGTTTGCCATCAATGTACTTCCGCTATATCGACGACTGCTGCATCGTCATCTCAACACATCCATCCGAGGATGGATGAGTGCTTTCGAGTTCTAAATCAGCAGTCGCAGTACATTGAGCTTACACGAAAGACCCCGCACAATGGTTGGTTTTCCTTCATGAATACCCAGATAGATTTGTCTGATGGTACTATTCGAATCAAATGGTACCGAAAGGAAAGCTCTAAAAACACACTTGTCCACGCTACATCTGCGCATCCCACAGCTTTGAAACGTTCCATCTTCACAATATGTATAAGACCGCTGTAGAAGTGTGCACGGGAGAAACAGAATGACTCGAGTCGCGACAACTGGCATCCAAAATTGCTCACAGCAACAGCTACACTACTGCGCATTCTCGTCAGCGAACATTCAGACAACTCGCAATGCGTAATCCTATGCGAAGCAATAACAATGACAACAAGGTCCCTCTATATATGCCATTTGTCTCCGACAGTTTCAGTAAGGCAGTAAACCAATGCATAGTGAATGCTGGTCAACATTCCTAGTAATAACATCAGAAAGCGGTTGATCAGGAATAGATTGTATGACGTAGATTGTATATCAGAAGAATGCATCGTCTGCCCTTATGGGAGACTAGTGATTGCGCGAAGGAGGGGACTGTTTATCAGTTGGAATGCCTAGATTGTGGCAAGACATATATAGGGAGACGGGAAGAAGTCTAAATGTTAGAATGAAAGAACACCTGGCTAACAAAAGACGAGGAGATTTGTCATTACCGTTAGGCAAACATAAGATAGAGGCACACGATGGGAATGATTTCAATGTGAAGTGCACAATTCTAGAACACGAGGTTGAAGTTTCGGCATGAAAATTACTAGAAGCCGTGTGGATACAAGCCGGAAATCCGGGAATGAACATCAAAAATAAACGCGTGACAACAACGGCCTATCTCTTTCCTCTTATGTCACTGAGTGACCTTAAACCGCACAGTATATATGGTCCAAGACTCGCTGAGCAGCCTCAGTGATGTTCGTCACACTCGTGCGGACTACTGACTCCATGATAGACTAGGGTTCCGTCATTGGCCACACATCGCGCAAGTGGATGTAGTTTTCTACGCGCAACGTTCTTTGATTTAGACGGATGAAAAGAAGACGTTCTGTCTTAATGTTTGCATGCAGTCAACAATATATTGATGAAAAAGTTGACAACATGTCGAAATGTGATTGAGGATGTAGACCTCGTCATCATTTGATAGGCATGTTGTCAACTTTTTCATCAATATATTGTTGACTGCATGCAAACATTGAGACAGAACGTCTTCTTTTCATCCGTCTAAATCAAAGAACGTTGCGCGTAGAAAACTACATCCACTTGCGCGATGCGTGGCCAATGACGGAAATGCGACCGATATCAGACAGGTGATACTATCTGCTACATTAACTGAAAGTCCAAGACATATGCATGAGTAAGCACAGGATGCAATGTATTACGTACGTATATATCGGCGGCCGGATTTTTTCATAACATTCACATGTAATACAGCTTGGAATGAAGTGACAGAGGGCTGCTTCCGGTGCAAAAATCGAGTGATCAACACGACCTCACAGCGAGGCTTCAGACAAAAGCTAATCGAGCTTATAGATGTGATAACAAAAAGTCGTATATACGGGGAGGCTCGCTGTTTTATGTGTTGGTTGACAAAAATAAGCCTTCCTCACTCGCATATTCTGATGTGGCTGAAAGACAGGATTACAGACATTCGCTCAAATCAAGTGGATGACATCATATCTGCTGAGCTCCCGAACCCGGATGAGAACCTTATACTATCTGAGATTGTATCCAAAACCATGGTTCACGGGCCGTGTGGTCAAATCAATTTTTTTCACCCTGTACGAAAGACGGAAAGTGCCCCATTAAGTTCTCGACAAATGATACCAGAAACACAAACAGTACACGACGGATATCCTTCAGACGACGGAGTCCACAGAGTATTGGTTACACAGCGAAATCAAGGTTAAGCGTTGACAAAAAAAAACGACATAAATAGAAGTAGTTTATAGATGGATCGTACCGTACTACATCAGCAGTAACGAAGCCGTATGGCGAATACTAAACGTCAAGATACACGACGGGTATGCTCTATTGTTCATCTTGCCGTACATCTAGAAAACGGACAAAGGGTATACTTCACTTCTGAAAACGTTCGAGAATGAGCTGCCCAGATTCCAAATACTACTTTAACCACGTTTTTTTTATTTGTCAAGAGGACGCGTTTACAAGAACTTTACTTTATCCGAAAGTGCCGAAGTACTACACATGAACAAAACCTCAGAGAAGTTTTGCAGGAGAAGACAAGGCTCCTCTCTGCCCGGTCATGATGCGCGTGCATCCGTCGTTATTGGAAATGTCTATATTGTCCACTCTCGAAACGCTGGTTATTACCTTGGGCTGCTTCTGTTGCATATTATACGAGGGCTCACGTCGTTTGCAGCTTTGGGAACCGTTAAAGGAGAGCAGTGTGAAACGTACAGAGAAGCCTGTCAAAGACTTGGATTACTTGAAAACGACAAACATTGGGACATGACTATCTCAGAAGCCTCACTAATGAGTTTGGCACCGCAGCTTCGCAGTCTTTTCGCGGTCATCTTAACAACATGTAATCCATCGAATCCGCGCAATCTCTGGGAAAAATACAAAGAAAACCTTAATGAGGATCGTCTTAAAGAGAAACATAGACAAACATCACTGAGTTGGAATATCCCAAAATAATTAATCAAGCTTTGATCATGATTGAGAACAATTGCATATCGATAACTGGCCAGAGTTTGTCTCAGCTTGACTTTGCAGACCTGATTGTGAAACCAATCATGCATTGGAAGACGAGGTTTTGAGGGAAACAAACTTTAACAGGAATGAGTTGAAAAGATTCGTTAATAACAACATACATCTACTAAATGCAGATCAGAAGCTAGCCTGCGATGCGATAATGAATGCCATTGAAAGAAACCGGAGGACTATTCTTTTTTAGACGCACCAGGACGAACGGGAAAAACGTTTTCATTTAATTTGATGCGCGCAGAAATTAGAAGACAAGGAGCGATTGCTATTGCTGTAGCGTTATCAGGAATAGCATCCACTCTGTTACACGGTGGTAGAACAGCTTACACCGCGTTGAAGCTTCCTCTGAATTTTGCACTCTCAGACAACCCGCTGTGCAACATAAGCAAAAATTCTGGGAAGGTTCAAGTGCTGCGGTCACGTAAGCCCATCGTTTGGCATGAGTGCATTATGGCGCACAGGATGCCCTTTGAAGCCGTAGACCGAACTCTGCAAGATTTGAAGGAAGACAGTCGAATCTTGGGAGGAGTGATCTTGGCTGAAGATTTCTGGCAAACTCTGCCCATCATACCGAGAGCCACATCAGCAAACGAACTGAGCGACTGTTTCAAATCCTCAGTGCTATGGAGACGCGTACAAAGGCTAACATTGACAACTAATGTGCGAGTGCACTTGCTAAAAGATGCAGCTGCAGGCAATTTTGCTCAGCAACTTTTATCCCTAGAAAAAGGTAGGATGCCAACTGATACTAACACAAGCATAATATGCTTACCCTCAGATTTTTGTAACTTAGAGAACTCTCTCGATAAACTCATAGAACAGGTTTAATCTACGCAATAACTTCATGAATCATGTATGGCTTTGTGAAAGAGCCATTGTAGCAGCCAAAAATAATTGTGTTAATTCTGTAAATTTTCGTGTACAAACCCGAGATCCGCTTCCATATACAAATCGATTGACACTGTAGTAGACCAGGAGCAGGCAGTTGATTACCCTGCAGAATCTCTCAATTTCCTCGAGCCAGCTGGATTCGACGCATGAACTGCAGGTTAAAGTTAAGTCACCGATAATGCTAATGCGAAATCTTAATCCACCAAAATTGTGCAATACCACGAGACTCTGCCTTGAGAATCTAAGCACTCGTGTCATTGAAGCAACAATTTTGACTGGGACATCTAAAGGAGATGATGTGTTCATTCCGCGCATGCCACTGATTTCCACTAATCTGCCGTCTGAATCCAAAAATTGCAGTTCGGCAGGCGCCATACTTGATCCGCTTGATCCGCTTGATCCACTTCATCCACTTCACTATTGGCTAGTTCACTGAATTGACCAATGATGAAGCGGATCTTGACCAATGATGAAGCGGATCAAGCGGATCAAGTGGATCAAGCGGATCAAGTATGGCGCGTGCCTTCCCTGTCAGGCTCTTACATTCTCGATGTCTATAAATAAAGCGCAAGGACAATCATTGAGGGTAGCGGGAATTGATTTGCAAAATTCGTGTTTTTTTCCATGGGCAGCTTTACGTATCTTGTTCAAGGGTTGGGACACCTAAAAACTTGCACATATACGCGCCAGAAGGTAAAGAACAAAGAACATCTGTATCAAAGCGCCCTAGACTGAGCTATTTGAAAAGTGCTTGAAGGCAAGCATAACACTAGAACCTTCTTTCAGCTTCCGTTTCACTTCAAAACCTTTGAGGAATCTGCGTGTTGATTCCAAAAATGGTGAACGATTGGTTCTTCTTGTGGCAGAATCGTTAAGAAAGTGTCAAGAAATTCATTGTTCTTACCACAATCGATCTTCTAGCAACTTCACTTCCACAGCTTATTTGTACATTTCTGCTCAATCGTTAGTGTAAAAATGAATCGTTTGGGATCGCTTTGTTGAACGACTGCGGCAGCTTTGACCTTTTGATGATAGAAACAATATTAGCCACACGATTGTCGCGCAGCGCAATGTGAGAGGTGTATGTCGCTGTAGGATAAAAACATTTAAAAAGTTGGTCGGGCAAGACCGGCGTACGCCAGCTAGTATAATAATAAATCGGTAAAGATGAGATTCAAAGGGCAAATGTCGTTATCGGCGCAGCCTTATATACCCCTTCACTTGATCGCGTTTCCAGCCGGAGTGCTCCGGCGTCGAATACAGTACGAGCGACATTTAAGCGGCATACAGAGCTTCCAGCGATACTGTTGCGAGGAGCTGCTCGCGTCGTCGAGGTGCGACACGTAAACTGTTCGCCAAATGATAATCTATTTGATCTTTGTAGATACTAGAATTAAAATTCAATTACTTTCAAAACAACTTTCAGAAACTCAAAAAGCAAACCAAAGAAATGCGCAAAGATATAGCATCGCATGAGGATTGTTTTATCGGCTAGCAATCTGATATCCACATAAAGTTTGAAAAGAAAGTTATGACAGGGAATGGTAAATAAGGTAAATTCAAGTGTTGGAAACTCCAACGACTGCCTCAATGCCTATCAGCCATCATGAAAGAGCTATGATGAAAGCGTAGATGATGGAAAGAGATTCTGCGTTGAGCACTTCTCAGAGTGTCGGTCTATCAATCAGTAAAAACTCTAATTCAAATTTCGAAAACATTGTTCAAGTTTGTATCTTCCTCTATGACTCCATAGAATCTTCGCTCCATGGCACAGTTGCAATGCACTTCACTAATTTCCAGATAAAACCCCGTTCAGTGGCTCGGAAGAATAACAGTGGACTTTTTATGTGAGAACGCAGTTATCAATTATTGCACTTCGGGAATTGGTCCGCCATGCTACGTCAAATGACACAATGTGATCGTGAGAGCAGCGTTAGTATTGTCAAACAGCCTTTGTACTCAAAATGGGGGTGGTGTAAAAATCATGTCATATGAAGCTTTAAAAGGCATCCTTCGACAGGGGAGCACTGATTTGGTGTGCACATTCTCATCAAGCTTGATAAACTGACACATAAATATATACAAAGGCCAATTTGGAGAAAAATGAACCGGCTGTGCCTGATTTTAGTCGTAAGTTGTTCTCATTTCTCTCATAACGTTTTGACTTTTGATTACCATGATCTTAGGTAATCCCTCTTGTGCTTGCACATTTCGATCGAGATCATCATGAGAAACTAGAAGCTATCTATGACTTTTTTAAGACACTTTTTCATCGAAAGGTATGTTGTTTGAGTCTTGCCACAAGTACAAAACAAAATTACAAGAGACCTTTTCTTCAATGTATAATTGTTACGCATTTGAGCGAGTGTGAAAAGTTCAGTGCTGGCCAGCGATTTGTCGATACTGACAATTTTGAGCTGTCAGTATATGACAGAATTACACAAGCAGACTTTCTTTCTGGGTCAGTCAATGGGTATACTTCGCTAAGGATAAGCTCATTCAGGTTTTCAATGAAAGATGCGGCAGAATGGCAACAGATCTCTTGTCCTATTCGTCATTTTCACGAAAAGCAATATTTCCCTCCCTTGAATTTAAGCTGTACGGCTTTGATACTTTCATAAAACATGTTTGATCAATATGTATTGCAGGTCGCCGTCGGAGCAGGAAAATCCCGTCGCTGTGCTGGAGAGAAATAGAGATGTGTTTGCCCTCGTGAGTAAAGAGAAACGTTATTAAGTAAAAAAAAATCCAAAATTTCTACCGTAGAGCACAAAAATAACCGCCAGAGTTACAAACAGCGCGATCTCGGTTATCGGTAAAAAAACTTTAAAAATTATCAGCGAGCAGTTATGGCTTGACTTTAGCTTTGGGTTAAATTAGTGGAGAGCGTGGCGCTTATTCTAGAGAAAGAGAAATTCTAAGAAGAGGTCAAAAGCACTCTATCGTCGACATTTGTTTAGTCCATTCATTCGCTAGAAACGGAGATATCTTCAGTCAAACTTAGTTACGTCAGAAACTTACAACAATTGAATAAGCGTGGTTTTTGTACAAATGCGATAGAATCGCATGTTTTATCTGGATCACGTTTTCGGTAGGCGATTGGCAAGAAACAATTTATTTTCAGTCCTTTATAGTTTTATGGCGATTTCAAAGTAAACTGATTGCAGTATTTCACAATGGAGGATGTTTGCGGATGCGATTTCGATAAACAAGACGTTATCTGCGTATTTGGTAATCATGCGTGCTAAATATCATCATATCCATTCTGACTCAGTCCTAGTATGGTGACTTGGTAGTGTTCGTTTGCTGAAATTGCCAAAGTAATTACTGAAGATTCAGACAGCTTTGGTTTTGTCCTGATCTGTTTCTCCGTGAGATATTATAAGGCTGGTGCAAAAGTAATGAGCGTTTTCCAAGCCTTTTTTCAAGGGGACTTTTCTTCATCAAATTTTCTTCTTTAGTTACGATTCAGCAAAATATCGAGGAGTTCTTTTTATGCTCTATCTTATGGAGTTCGAAATGGGATTTTAACCTCATTTGTTAGAAAATTATAGAGCTTCAAATGTCCGTACTCAAAACCAGAATTTCATTTCTTGCTTTTCTGGCCAGATTTCAAGCGCAAATGATGACATTCTTTTGAAAATTCAGCTTCTGCACGTGGAAGAAATCGTTTGCACTGCATACTTTGACTTTTTTGAAATCTGAGCTAAGATATCGACACCTTAACCTAGGTGGCCATTGCAGTCATTCTGTGGCCTATGAATTCCTATCGAAGAAGGCTATCGTTAAAGCTTCGTTTATTTCAGCGTAAGGGTAGGGTCTCCTACTGACGTTTAGAGTCCAGCACGCAGAAAATCAAAAAATCCATAATTTGGGACTTTGAAGCCTACGGAAAGTTGATAGAAGCTCACAAATTATATGATTTGTTCTTTTCGCAAGTATTCTAAATCCAAGCTCACGTCGTTTGTACTAATGAATTACGGCTAGAAGGTTATACTAACAGACCTTGAAGGAAATTATGACTCGTCACAAGCGAAACCTCAGAAAAATCTTTTTCTTTTCAATCCACTTTTTCGCGTTTATGTATTGATATATGCGGATGTGAGCTGTATTGCAAGAGGTTAGCTGTTTCTGATAATCTCTATAGCCTTGAAAAATATGAATTTTTCAGAAAGTTACAGTGCGTCAAGGAGAACTCGCAAACCTTCAACATTTTTGTACCAACACAGTAACTCGTCCCTTGAAAGCAGTGTCCCACCAGATTTGGGGTATGCCGCACTTTTACGGACGCCATTGCGGGAACCACTATGCCAGAGCTAAACTCCCATTCAACAAGCTTTCCCCAACGAGAAATTTCAATTTACTATGAGACGCGGAGTGCATTTCGGCACGCGCCAAACGACTTGCGGTTTCTGCTGCGTCAACAGTCTTTCCAGGCGAAGCCATCCTTTCTGACGTGTTCACCTTGCGGTCAAAGCTAAGGTGAAGCGAGGCAGCTCGTCCGCGCTGTCTACAGAGTTTCAAAAAAGAAGTTGCTGAAAGGGAAGGATAGTTGGTCGAAGTGTTGTTTCTATAGGCAATGTGTAAGTATAGTCTTGAGACAGGAATGCAGTTTTCGAACCTGCTTTCGATATCTGCAAAGCTCTTCTGGAGGTGAATAATTCAATTTTTTGATAAAAAAAATTTGAATGCGCCGCCAAAACAAAATTTTAGAACCTTAGTCCATGAGCTCAAGTGGGGCCATAATCATTGCCAGGGCGCTCAATGCAGTAAATACCTCATCTAGTAGACACATGCCAGTCATTACTGCAAGCTCCGTGAAGACCTCAATACATACTTGTTTACACCTTAACCAAACATTTGGATTTATGTTTCAAAAAGTTTCCAAAAGCTCTTCCAGAAGTGTATTGCAGACAACGAAAACAGACTTGAAGTTATCATTCCATGTTCTATGGCAGTACACATTTCATATGGAAACGCCACATCGACCGAGTATCTTTCCCTTGTATTGTAGATTTATACGCGGAATTGACCCATTTAGGATAATACAATCTCGCGAGGGCTTGTAATTTGCAAAAGTCCCGAGACACGAATTCTGGTGAGACACTAATGCTTTCAATAAAATCCGTTACTAATCATCTCATGTCTACACAAGTATCTGAGCGCTTATATGTCAGTGTGCGCCATCTTTGCAATCATCGACATTCTAACAAAAATGTCTTCAAAGAATGTGAAATATATTCAGGCTTTCTCTATTCATTTTTACACAATGCATATAAAAAGAGGAACTGAGAAAACTTTTTACTTTTTGATGTTTTTCGCATCTCGTTCATGAAAACAAAAGCACTGTGACCCCCCCCCCATGTGAAAAATGCCGAAATACATTTTCAAAAAATTATATTAAGTTGTTCCAAAAGTTCTTGCCACGATTTTCAAAAAATTCTAACATCTCCGTAACTTAATGGATTTTTTTAAAAGTATTTTTGTACAAGCCAAATCAAACTCTTTACAGCAGTAGGCCTCCAATGAATCAATATGAGAAAATTCGAGAAATAGAAGCAATAATTACTCAAGGCTGGCATTTTTCGAGCAGATTAGAAAAAGTGAAAGTACATATTTTTTAGTGAAATAGAAAATTTTGCTTATTATCATGGTATGGCATTACTTTGCCATGAATTATTAGGTTGGCTCGAAAGCTTTTGGACATTTTCAGACTAGATCTGCTATTTCTCGGAACCTAATACATGTACATCCTATAGAGAAATTATTTGATAGAGCAACAAGCTCTACAAGATGGTTTGCAAGAGTTCGTAACAGCTTCGACCCACCGTAAGTTTGCATCCAGAATCTCAGTCGGTGAAGGCCCGAAAAATTGAAAAAAGTTCATATCTTCGTTCTGAGAATCCCACGGATTTCCAACTTGCTCAAGCAAATTGCACACCACATCAGACACTCACTCGTACCATTCTTGTATTTTTTTCGCTCATCTAGAAGTCGAGAAAACGAAACTTTTTATGCTTATACAAAAACGAAACTACGCTGTTCCCACTCATGTATGTATTAGGTTGCTGCATAAGTTCTATCCGATTTTTTCCCTTATTTTGGAGCAACTGTTCTAAGAGAGTTTCATCTCTGATGCAGTATTGTTAGTATCGTTAGAAAAAGCTTTCCTTGTTCTTTCTAACGCATATTAGATTTCAATAATTTCTTAGTGTACGGAGATTTCAGCCCTAAAATCTCTAAGTGGCCGAGGTACGTTCTCACCCTAGAAATATGTTCTTGCGAGGAAATCTCCACAATGCGCCCTTCAAGTCAAGTTCTTTCATTGGCTACGGAATAAGGGTATAGAAGGCTAGTATATGCAGAAGTTTGTTTCCATGAAGAAAATGTCTTGCTAGTAAAATTTATCGTTAAACATCAACTTTTTGAATAGGTATTAATCGATAAGCTCAAACTTGGATGTGCTAGGGCAAAGCAGGAGCTAGCAAGGTATACCTACCAGTTCCTTTTCGGCGCTCACGTTAGTTGTAAAATTTTCATAATTTGTAAATAGGCTTGCACATACGTGCTGAAGCGAGGTCAAAAAGTGGCTTCTTCTTTGCTTGGTCAGAAAAATCTCTCGGCAGCGCAGACTCTATGCGCTCTTTCATGTTGCATAATACTCTACGAAAATTTCTCTATCTATGCATTGTTGGATAAGATGTTTATCAATTCTCATAAGGGAGCGTTTCCATGTCAAAAAAGACAGATCTGAAGGAAAACGCTGTGAAGTTTTTGCATTCTTGCTTCTTCCTTAAGAAACGCTGTGAAGTTTTTGCATTCTTGTTTCTTCCTCAACAAGGATTTGCGCAGGACTCAATATGTGTTTCATAGCCAGGAAACCGCGCAACGCGTAGAAACTAAGATCTCGGAAAAAAAGTTGGCTTTGTAAGAAGTTACGACGTTTTGAACTCAAAAAATTCAAATCGGACAGAACTTATGCAGCAACCTAATATAGTACAAGCATTTAGAAGTATAACCGTAAATTTTTTGCTTTCAGCAAGATCTATTAGGTTGTCCCAAAAGTAAATTCCATTTTCGAATGATTTGAGCTGTTTTTTTTGACAGATTTAAAATTTCGGTAGAGCGCAGCAAGCTCTACAAAAAGACTACAAAGTTCCATCTAATTTGTAACCTAGGTAAATTTTGGAGCCAAAAATCAAAATCTTTCAGATACTTAAAAATCGGATCTTCTTCCACAGAATTCCTAGGTGCTTCCAACTTGGTTTCTATGTAGTAGACACATAGTAGTTCCTAAAAATGCCTTTATTGCATTTTTTCCGAAGCTCAAAACTGAGAAATAAATAGGGTCCCAAAAGGCCAAAATGCCACTTTTTTCGGTTTTTTAATGTAAAACTTGGTATTTCTTGGCTATAAGAGCACATAAAGAGGTAAGGTTTTGAAATTATACTTAGTAAGGCTTGTAGTATACAATGACATAAGTGGGAGGGGCTGGGGGCGGAGTTTGCCATTTTTGGGCAATTTTTGTTTCTCGCTTTCTATGCTGGAAAAAATTCGATAAAGGCATATTTGTGTACGACTATATGCCTAATGTATAATGACCGAGTTGGAGGTCTATAGGATTCTTTGTCGCAGAAATCCAATTTTCAGGTGACAAAATTTTTTTCGATTTCGGCTTCAAACTTTATATGGAAGGCGACTTAGGCGGACCCTTGGAGGTTATTTTGTAGAGGATCTGCTCTGCCGAATGATACCCTAAGTATACTAGGAAAACGAAAACAGCTTGAGTTATTCAAAAAAGGAGTTCACTTTTGGAACAACCTAATAATTTTGAAAAATGATTTTAGCATGAGCACCCGAGCGAGGAGAGCTCTATTCGGTAATTTTTGGAAACTAGGGTCTGTAAAAAGCTGATAATTTGATAATTTACGCTCATATTTCTAAGGGCTTGTACTATACAATTACATAAACGGGAACAGCGTAGTTTCGTCATAAAAAGTTTCAATTTCTCGATTTCTAGATGGTAAAAAAATACAGAAACGGTCGTATGAGTGTCTGATGTGGTGTGCAATTTGCATGAGCAAGTTAAAGATTTGTAAGATTTTTTTAAAGAAAGATATGAATTTTTTCCAATTTTCGAGCCTTCAGTACGACCGATTCAGACTTTGGATACAAACTTATGGTAATTCGAAGCTGGCAAACTTTTGCATACCATCTGTAGCACTTGCTTTGCTCTCTTGAATGGTATCTCTATCGGATGTCCTGCATCAGGTTTCGAGAAATAGCTGATCTTGTTTGAAAATGTCCGAGAATATTCGAGCCAACCTAATAAAACGAGAAAATCAAGAGTTAAAAGCAAATGAAGAGAGTTACTGCAACTTTTCAATTTTTGGGCATCCTCAAAAACCTAGAAACTCATAGCGACAACCGCGAAAGCAAATTTGATTTTTGTGTTTTTTATGGGTTCCTGTGTATGCGTTCTCCGCGAAAAATCAAATCTGCTCTCGATCAGCACGAAGTTTGCTCGGCTAGAAAGAGGGGATCATAAAACCGATATTGTCTCGGTTTCCGCTGTGAAGTTTTTGGGTTTTTTGAGCACGTTCAAAAATTGCAAATGTAGTAATTCTCTTCATTTGCTTCTGATTCTTAAACTTTTTCGTTTGGTCCATGACAAAAGTATCATAGCAATGCGCAGAATTTTTTCTTTCACAGAAGAGTACCATCAGAATTTTTGCAACCCTGCTAAAAAATGTCAATTTTGAGTATGCTTCTATCTCTCGAATATTCTCACATTGATTCTCGAAGGCATACTGCAATAAAGTATTTGATTTCTGCTCTTACAAAATTACTTTCAAAAGATTTATCAAGGTACGAAGAAATTGTGATTTTTGAAATTGCGGCTCAAGAAATTGTGGGACAACCTAATAGAACTGCTATAATGCTTACATTAAAATATAAATATGTACTGTTATTACTCCTGATGCGTAGTATCTGTTATAAAATGCTGTAAACGAAAATAAATCAGGGGATGTTGTATCCATTGACCTATCGAAAGTGTTTGACGGAGATGAGTACTCGAAATTACTTTTCAAGCTGTGCCAAGACGAACGGTAGCTGGAAATAAGCATACTGTACTCCTGCGGCTGTCAATTACCTCGCATAAAGTCGTATTTTTTGAAGCAATATGCTCTCTACTGATTGAAAATGGTGTCGAAAAGTAAAAATTAAAGCCCGTTAAGCTCCCAGCGTTTCTTCCAAATTCCTAAATGTCATCATAACGTAAATATAGAATCTGAAAAATATTTGACCTACGCAACGCATATGGCTGGCACAACCTATCGTTCATGTTGGCTGTCCCCCGGCTCTTTTATTGAATCGTACAAAACTTATGTTTTACCGATTTTAGAGTATGCGTGGCCGTATGGAGTCCTTTTTTGAAAAAGAGTATTGATAAGCTAGAAAGAGTACAGAAGACTTTCTTCAAAAATCGTCTTCCACGATGCTTTTCTGATCCTATACCCTTAGTCATTACCACCTTACGCTTCCAGACTATCCATCCTGAGGTTAAGTGGCCTCAGGTACAGATGCTTGTGCCACGACCTGGTCATCTGTTCTCGCATTTTGAGGGCGGCGCCGCGTTATGGAGCAAAGCTCGCCGCATTTGCCTGTGGTATATTCTGAGGGACTTTGCGTTGCGTCGCTCCTAATTGCAGTCACAGAGGAGCTAGCGGTATCGACGGATTGAGCCATTTTCCTCACTCTGATAAGGGATCAAAATGTGAATGATAAACGTATTTCAAGGGCGAATCAAATATAGAGTATGAGGAAAAGTCTGCAAAGCAAGCCAAGAGGGAGTAAAAGATGAGTCATTAATTCCTCTTAGAAACTCATGACGGAAAATTTCCATCCTTTTTTTCTGCTAGTTTTCGTGTTCCACTTCTCTTGAACATTTCTAACTCAAATCAAGCTTTGGATCACCTCAGACTCAGCCTTTGAATCATCCCTAGAATTCATTTATTTTTTTATTTTCTAAATTGCCGTCTTCTTTGTTTTCCTTATCGCATCTAGTATACAGTTTCAACAATCGGGTCGTGATATTAGGGAATGGCTCAATCCGCTGGCAGGAGCAGCGTTACTCCTGCGCAGTTAACGATACAACGCAAATGGCCCTCAGGATATACCGCAGGGAAACGCGGCGTAGCTTTGCTCGATAACGCCTGCTCCCCCCCCCCATTTTGAGATTGAAGACCAGGCTTGTACTCGGTAGGTAATGGGTCTCTAGGCCATGCCGTAATCGAACAAAGGGCCGTTTTGGATATCGTAGACGGAACCAATTTTTTTCTACTGCATTCAATTCTTTCGTTTGTCCCACTGCTGGATGAATAAGTCTATTATCGAAAGACATAACTTCAATCAGAAGTAACTACAATCAAAAGTTCTTTATTTCGCTGAAACTTAAGCTCTAACAACTTTTAGAAGTTTTGAACATTTCCGATGTGTAACAATTGCGTTGCCTCCTTTATCAAAAGTGACGCATCTTTCTCAATTTTTTTCCAAGCTTTCGTTTGATTTATAGTAATTTTTTGAGACTGTATTGACAATTTTTGCCTATTTACTGCAGATTTTTGGAAATTTTGCATATTTTGCTCAGCATCTAACAATGAAAAAATGCTTTTCCTCTCAATGTCTTGTTGCGCTCGTTTCCGGCTAAGATATCCCCCTCTCCACCCGCTCGCCCATGGTCCCTGACTGATTTGTCCGTTGCGGGTTAAGTTGGTCAGCCAAGCTTTGATTGTGACGATATGGTGTTGCGTGCAGGCATGGGAACGGAACTCGGCAAGGTACCTTTTACGTTCGAAGGAGGGGAACGACAGAGGACGATCATTGTATTCTGTCCGTGTTCACGCACGTCACTTTTGTTGTTTTCAGGAGTACCATGTGTGTATACATTGAATAAATAAGTAAATAAGTAAATGAATATATAAAAAAGTAAATAAGTAAATGAATAAATAATATTATGTATATATGTGCTAATTCCAAGATAAGTACAAGTGCAGAGAAAAAAATCAGAGAAAATCGTGAATTCGATTGTGCTTACATGGCTGCTTACCTAAATTTGTTGGTCATTTCTGCATTTGCGGCATCAGTCATGCTGGTGGTTAGGCCCTAGTGTGTACTAGGAATGTCCCAAATTCGCATTTTCGAAAAGTTTCTGCAACTTTTTAGAAAGAAGTGTAAAAAAGTGTAATACAAGTTATCCGGCAACCTTATTTACACCCTTTTGTAAAACAGTGTTGTTGTTGCATATAACTGCCTCTTGTATTATATATTGCGATGTTTATTTCTTATAATTTACTCGTCCTGCCTAGTTTTGCTCATCATCTCACAACGCCCAAGAAACTCAACCCATGCAACATCGGCGATCATAAATACGCTACAAGCCATCAGTTAATCACTACTTATTTGCTCTATTTTGAATACAATAACCTTTATATATCGACTTATTCAATAATCAGTCAATTTTATCAATCGATTCGTAACCATGTAATGTGACATGCTACATAAAATTCAAAAACATAAAACATACTGTGCAGACGCAAATATAAATGCCTGGGTGAATCTGTTGTGTCCTTCAAGCTTCAGACGCTCTTCGTCTGGACGGCACAGAAGCAGAAAGGAATTTTATTTATTAGAAAGTTATAGATAAATAATAGAGACACGAATGAATGAACGGAAGAACAAGAGAACTGTAGAACGATAGAACTCACTGACGCTATGAGTGAGCGCCTTTTATAGCGCTCAATTCCCGCGCACTCTGAGGTTGCGATCGATTACGCGAGGCAGATCACTATGAGGAACAACTGATCATTAACAATAACTAACACAACAGAATCATTTTCTTAATAAAAACAAACAAAACCATTGGGTTGTCCCGAAGTTTCGTCGATATTTTTCATCGCTTACTAAATCTCACAGAATAAATACATGGACGAGCTAGTTACCATTTGGTTCAAATTTTTATCTTCTTTCATGCAGCTTATTTGCTCCCTGGTTTACCTTTTTTAGCAATGTTATCGCCATGGCTTTTCGAACAGCTCAGCAGTAACGTCAAATCTTTCTCAAATTTTGCAAATTTTTGTCTTAATGTCTTCAAAGGGCACTGGTAACTGGTATGTACAGCAAACCTTTGGCTACATTGTATCTATTTCAGATTGCATGGACCACGTTTACCAAGTCCGTTATAGTTATTTGCTTAATTAAAAACCGCGGCTTTTTGATTACCACGTAAAAGTATCAAAAATTCCAAAAGAGCTGCTTTTCAAAGCAAATCAAACTTGGTTATGTGGCATAAATAACGTTTAATAAGAGAATGCTTCGCTTCGCAGGAACTTCAAAAGCTTTCGTGTATTTGCTGCAGCTGCATGTTTCGTAACTTTGCCAAGAATCGAGACCTCCGAAGAAATGTTTTCCAAGCTAAAAACAGCAGAATAGGAGAATCGAAAAATGTTATCTTGTAGTCCGAGAATTGAGTATATTTAACTCACATTTAAACCTTTTCAAAACTTTGGAATAAAATTTTTTCTTGAAAATTAGCCTAATTTTGAGCAGATATAACTGACGGGTGGAGAATTTTGGCAGTTATCAAAAAAAACATACAATTGTGGTTCGAAAATGCATCTATAAAACAGAGAAGGAAAAACTGCATTAAATGCATATTGAAACTTATCTAGGTCTATATTGTATATGGTTTTATAGTGGCTTAAAAACGGACAAAACTTTCGATACAACCAAATATATTGAGTGAGAAAGATTAAGATTTGGCACCGCGATTTATCTAAACGAAGCAATACTGTATATACGTTATGGTTCAAAGCCCTCCTTTGTCGTTGACACTTGGACTCTTGACATGCGCTTTGTTGCATCATGGCATACAAATAGTCGCCATCAAATTCCCAAGTCCCAAGTCCGTGGAAATTTCTCCTCTCTATTGCGAATTGGAACCCCACCTAGAGTTGTCAGCGGTTAGCTAGCCTAAATTGCCATACTGAAGCTGACAAGCCCTAAATGACGCAAGGTTGTGATAGCTAAGATTGCATAATGTTAGTGACCTCAGCTTACCAGTCTACCCAACTATCCAAGCTGCAATTTGTGATTGAGAAAGCACCACACATTATATACACCTGAGGTTTACTGAACACATGGACACTATGGTGCATCATACGTAGTCTTCCTACCGTTCGGGCCTTCATGACTTCGAAGTCGCAAAGATGATTTCGCAGGAACCACGGCTGAATCCTGCTGTTTACAGTATCAACCAATATCACAACAAATTAGAGGCCGCGGGGAATGCCATTTCCCGTCCGACATACTAGGATGAGTCAAAAGTAATAAGAACTTCGTATCTCCTTTTAAACGCATTCTCAAATTAGGTAGAATGTAAACAGACAAGTGCTACAAACGGTATCCGATACAGTCTTCCTCTTTCCAGTAGTCATAACTTCCAATCGAATCACTTCGTAGATGAAATGCTTGCAGAAATTTCAAACCCAAAACGTTTGCCGTTTAAATTTTATAGTTCTTTCAGAGGTGGCTAAAAACCCTAGATTACGGTAATTTGGAACGGTAAGCGCTTATATACTTTGCAAAATCAAGGTTTGATGATGAACTATTTTCAAAGCTCCCAATTTCGAAAGATTTCGTAAAGTTTGATGCATTTTTGTTTTGAGCAATTTTTTGAAATTTTAGGGCTTTTGGAAAAATGATTTTGAAAAGCCTCAAAATGCTAGTTTCGAAAGATTTAGAGATGGTTTCCATTAAGCAGCACCTGCTCTCTCTTTAGATAATCGAATTTGTTTATAACCCTCAAACTAAAAGTTCTGAGGATTAGCTAAACTCACTCAAAGCAAAAATGACAAATTCAAAATTTGAGAAATTTTTTCGACAACCAAGAAGTCAACTGGGCCATCGGCATGGCTGATGAAAAGAGAAAGAAAAGCTACGTTTAATACAGTTTGGTGTACTCTTCTATCACTATTCTATACAATTTGCAAAAAGTTCGAAAGTGTGCGAGAAAAGTTCTCATTACTTGACTCAACTTAATATTAGGTTGTTGCAAAAATAATGTCCGTTTTTTAGCCTATATTTCAAACAACTTTTTTCCCACCGAACATTCTTTTTCGATATAGAATTTGCACATCATTAGAAAGCTCGTCATGTTTTCTCATGGCTGTAGAATTAATCTGCTATCCTCACTTGTGAGAATTTCACCAGCATTTTCCACATCCGCACTCAAAATCAAAATCTCATAGCTTCCACTTTCGTGACCACAATTAGGGAGCAAATAAACGATTTCTTCTGAAAACATAGCAAATGTATTGGATGAAGATTGTTTACCTACTGCTTGCTTATGTAGATTTTTGGAGATATGTGGACTGAGAAATTGACGCGTCGAAATAGACACTCGCTGCTGGCATTCTATGGGTAGAAAAATTTCTCATAATTGAGGCAATCGGTAAAGCTTCGCCCATTTCTGTAAGCTTGAAATTAGCACACCTTAGCTACAATATTTGGAGAGAAACTTATCTATTCAGTGCGCAAAGAATTCCAAATTTTCATGGCACTTACATGCCTACAACAAACAGGCTCAAAAGAGTGAACATTTTTGAATTTTTATCTTTTCTTTTCGCAGAACTTCTTCATTGGAGTTTTTTCTATACACTCGTATACTATTGACCTGCGGCTACAAAATGAGCTAATTAGCAGACATATGGACAAAACTTGAAGGGAGCTGTAAGCTCTTGAAAACAAGGTTTTCAAGAGAAAAACTTTGAGTTTTCTGGCGCATGGTTTTCCTCCCGTTTGCGATATCAGTATGCGCAGGGGCGCCCTAAGTAGAGAAAGGTTCGATGTTTTTGGAGGTCTTGACTGCACTCAAAAATATGGAGACTGAACTGAAGTTATAGCCTTCCAAAGTAAAAATTTGCACAACGGATAATATTTTTGCAACAACCTAATACTATGGCAGAATCTATGTTTTGCCTTTCGTAACGAACGCGAAATGATGAAGGTTTATCGTCATCTTATATATGGCGAACACAAAGCTAAAATTTAACACAACACCATAACACAAAAACCTAGACGTGGAGATAACATCCACGATAAAGCGAAACTGCTCACTGCCATAACAAGACAAAATCACCAAAAATGATGTATTAGCACCTGGAACGAGCTACAATACGACAACAGTGAAGCACAAAAATACTTACAAGGCATTATCTAAGGAATGGTAGCACCTTGAAGACCCACATTCTGAGACTTGCAAAACACAAGTGGAACACTTGGCAAAAGCCCTGCAGATCTGAGATACCTGGACGTTAACTCAAGATATATACAGGACTGCGTCGGAATTGACTGCTTATTGATACGCGAATAAAACCAATAAGTGCGTGACTGTAACTGAGCCAAGTATCAAGGAAAAGACTGATATATGGGGAAATAATATGCCAAAATGCGGATACACTAGTTAAACGAGGTCAAATAAACGAGCAGATCTAGCGGGCGAGAAGCGGAAAACGGGACAAGGGCTGGCTCATCCTGCTTGAGCCAAAAATAGAAATGGTACATGATAGTACATGATATTGAATAATAATAATAATAATAATAATAATAATTCTTGCGCAGAACTCTTATACTGTTGCGACAGCTAGGAAGAAAAGAATTATACATGTTAACCAAAGAAAGCGATTGGGTAGGAACGCAGATAGAAACGGACGCGGTTAAATAGGAGTAGGATAATAAGAAAGTGGCAAAGGTTCGGAGTTTCTCCATCTTTCTACCCGCATAACATTCGGATGGGCTACTGCTCGTTTGGCCACTGTGGCAGCGCCTTCTCTGAAAGAATGCGAAGTGAGACGGCGATGTTACAGGTTGGCTTTTTGAGGGATTTTTGCGACTCTGCCGTTGATAACGTTTCTTGAAGAAGGTGGGCTGCCTGGTTTCCTGCTAAGAAGGTAAGTGGTCCAAATTCAAAAACATATAGTCAGCAAACTCCCTCCTTCCCTTGGTGTATGAGGACCTTCTCAGGGTCCGGCACTGATCGTGTTGAACCAGACTAAACTCTTTTTTTGGGGCAAAAAGCAAAACGACATAGTTTTTGCGAGGACCGGAGTCGAGCACCAAGGATAAGCGCTTTAGTCGAACACAAACTTTGATAACAGGTTGTCACACGATTGACGTGCTTCATCGGGTCTTGCAAAAAGCGAGCGCGATTTGGAAGCACGGTTAAAGTAAACAAATTGCTTGTTCATGGAGTAGACACAAGCTTTTGACACCAAATTTTTGTCGTATGAATAAAATATTGTTTGCGGAAGATTTATGTAAAAAGATTTGCAAATCTATGTAAAGTAATACCTCTCGAAATTTAGCCATTTTCAAAGACCACCATATGATCTGAGATCGTTTGAAGCATATGTCCTGTCACTTCACATAAGTTTCGGATTCTTTTTATCATGGACGGATGCCCCTTTTAAGAATCTATTTCTGAGCATAAGGACGTCTCATATAGCCCCTGTCCGCTGTTTAGTGCCTTTTTTCGAAAATTGCCTTGTTAGATATTGCGCCTCCGGCGTTAACTTTTGCCCCTCTCCCTTCATTGGAAGCATGGCACAGTTATCGTAGAAGCTGATCGCGTGAAAAACGACTGCTGTTTCCTATAGTGCACGTGTTTCCACAAGCTGATAGTATTACCTGCCAACAAGTACAACTTCGCACATGTGGAGGGCCTTCACGAGGAACAAAACTTCCTTGCTAAGGTCAGTCGTATCTAGTTTTATTTCTCTATCTCTTGGTTCTCGTGAGCTTCCTTGGCCCTTGATCCTATCCACATCGATACATTAGTTTAGAAATTCCATCCCGAATTGTAGGTACTTATGCAAATTAGGGAACTGATCTTCTATTTGGAGCCTCTTTTTGTCCAACCCAAAAAGATGCTTTGTCTATAGCTGATAAGAGTGGAACGAGTAAAATACTTTTCCTTTTTTAATTTTATTTGACTTCTTAAAGTTTTTGAAAGCCAAGGAAATCAATTTTTGAAGGTCGTGGAGGACATCATTTGTTAAAAAATCTAAAAACTCGTGCCGGCTTCTGGGCATTCCCCGTTAGTCGGAATGCGATTGTCGCGCCCTGCATCGCCCTGGTCTGATTTCAATCGTCTAATTCTCAGTCACCAGAAGTTTTCGCTCTTGAAAATGACATCTGACACACGAAGCTGGCAAAGCTCGCTAAACGTAATGAGTGCCGCGGATAGCAGAAGGGAAAGAGACGCCCCAGTTATCGCAGAAAGGTTCTTTTGTTCCAGGTCCGTCTATAACCTTATCTTCATCTTCCGGCGCGGGCTTTCTCCTGCCTGTACAAATGGGTGGTCCTTTGCAGAGCGCGAAAGCGCTCTTAAATCTCCTCGTCGGTTTGCGGGAGCGTTCCAAAAAGTCGACAAAGCGGCAAAGTGATCACCCAATGCCTTGAACCTGCGTTTTGCGATCAGGCGCGCTATAAAGACGAAGCTTATGCGACGAGTGAGTGAGAGTGCGAAAATTGCGTCAAATTCTAGGAACTCCTTTTGGACTTGTTAGTAGATCTTCAGTGTTCCCGCCATCAAAGCGCTCTCGAAACATGAGAAAAAATCGCTTCGATCATCTCGGCTATTCTATTTAGGTTGTTCAAAAGATACGTTGATTGATTGATAAAATCGGTGCAAATAAGATTCCGAAGATGGGAATAGTGGGCTTAATCGCGACAAGTTTTTTAGTGCTTTGGTTACTGAAGAAAATAAAAAAGTAGAGGATTTATCATTCAAAACAAAACTTTGATCCATTTGATGTGAGGTAAAGTTGAAAATAAATGTGAATAAGTTACGTTTAGTGAAGAATTTTTCACGTACTCTCATCTTGTAACCTGGGCATGTTGTATCGAATATGTGTAATGCTGTTCTGCCCACCAGGTTGTTATAGTGGACCTTTATTGACCTTACGTTTCGACAAATATCGTCTTCTTCGATTGCAGTCAAATCATGATTTGACTGCAATCCCCATTCAGACCTCCGAAGAAGACGATAGTTGTCGAAATGTAAGTTTAATAAAGGTCCACCATAACAACTTGGTTGGCAGAACAGCACTACACATATTGAGTGAGGAGATACTTCATCAAATTGTTGTTTTTGGAGGAGTAGATACACCATCGCGAGATCCATGAGTTCTATCTCCAAGAAAGTGCGAACATGCACTCTGGATAAAGAAGTATTGACCTAAAAATATTTGACACTAGCTGGCTTACCCGGCTCCGCCGTATCCGGACCAAACTTGGCACACATACACTTCGGGCCCCGGCGGGTGTCACAGTCCACTTTTCGTTATCGATCGATGTCGATTTTACCGATTTTTATCGATTTTTTGCAGAGTTCACCTACAGGGCTAGGAGTTGGCACAGGAGGGTAATCGAGCATGGGGATTCCGAACACAATATTAGTTTTCAGGATCGTCCATTACTTTTATCGATTTTATCGATTTTTTTTGTAAAGTTTGACCTGCGGGGCTGGGAGTTTGCACAGGGGGGTAATCGAGCATGCTGTTTACGAACACAATATTAGTTTTCAGGATCGTCCATTACTTTTATCGATTTTATCGATTTTTTTGTAAAGTTTGACCTGCGGGGCTGGGAGTTTGCACAGGGGGGTAATCGAGCATGCAGATTACGAACACAATATTAGTTTTCAGGATCGTCCATTACTTTTTCGATTTTATCGATTTTTTGAAAATTTGAGCTAGGGGGCTGGAATTTGGCACAGGAGTGTAATCGAGCATGCTGATCACCCCCCTGGGGGTGATCAGCATGCTCGATTACCCCCCTGTGCCAACTCCCAGCCCCCTAGCTCAAACTTTGCAAAAAAATCGATAAAATCGATAATAGTAATCGATAATCCCGAAAACCAATATTGTATTCGGAATCCCCATGCTCGATTACCCCCCTGTGCGAACTCCCAGCCCCGTAGCTCAAACTTTGCAAAAAAATCGATAAAATCGATAAAAGTAATCGATAATCCTGAAAACCAATATTGTATTCGGAATCCTCATGCTCGATTACCCCCCTGTGCCAACTCCCAGCCCCGTAGCTCAAACTTTGCAAAAAAATCGATAAAATCGATAAAAGTAATCGATAATCCTGAAAACCAATACTGTATTCGGAATCCCCATGCTCGATTACCCCCCTATGCCAACTCCCAGCCCCGTAGGTGAACTCAGCAAAAAAATCGATAAAAATCGATAAAATCGATATCGATCGATGACGAAAAGTAGCCTATGACACCCGCCGGGGCCCGAAGTGTATGTGTGCCAAGTTTGGTCCGGATCGGTTCAGAAATGGAATTTTCTATTCGGAACATACGTACATACATACATACATACATACAGACAGACATACAGACAGACATACAAACAGACATTCAGCTTTATATATAAGATTGTACCACATTCAGTTAAATTGACGGAAAAATCTTGTTTTTTGAGTAGAAGATTTCAAAAGAACCCACAAAAAGTTACCAAAACCTACAAATTTGGCCTATTTGCTATGATCATAGAATCAGTAGTCTCTAGCAAAGGATGTGTAGATTTTTGCAGCTCAATCTCCAACATGTTAATTTTTTCGTGACCTCAAAAAAGAAACGCAGATTTTATGCAATCCAACATTATTTTCGTTAGCGAATTGCGATCCTGAAAGACGTTCATAATTTAGAAGCGCAACCCTTCACGCTATCCAATCTGACGAGGGAAGGCGTGATTTAAACGGCTTTCCAGTCAAAATGCATACCGTCTCAGCAGGCATTGAACGCTATTTTCAAATCTGTTTCTTGTTATCTGCTGAGCGCCTTTGGGTGAGGAGTTATGAGCTCTTTACAAATCAAAAAACTGAGTGCCTGAACAACATCCTCAGACAATCGGTGCCGTAGTCGCGCCGGACAGTCGAAATCTGGCAGAGCCGCGGCGGACCCAATTGACCATTGAGAGCAGGGCGAGGGGGCGGTCCTTTCTTGTAGGTCGAGGTGACGTCACAAGCAGGCGAATGGGACCCTTCTCCGGATCTGCTCCGGAGGTACGCCATCTCTGCTCCGAAGGTACGCTAGATTTGGGAGAGCCGCGACGGAGAGATTTGCCCGCCGCGAGTGCGCCAGATTTGGGACACCTCCGGAGCAGAAACTGGCAGGGCTCCGGAGCAGAAAATGGGAGGTCTCCGGAGCACAAGTGGGAGGGCCCCGGAGCAGAAAATGGGAGGGCTCCGGAGCACAAAATGGGAGGTCTCCAGAGCATGAATGGGAGCCCCGGAGCAGAAAATGGGAGGTCTCCGGAGCACAATAGATACGCAGCCAATTTGCTGTGATACGTAGCTTAGCATTTTCAAAAATAACTGCCCTCGTTTTCGACTTTTTGTTGTTTTTCCGCGTTTCTTTCCCGTTCTTTTTCTTTTCCTCGTTGCTCTTCGTCGCGTTGGCGTTTGTGTTGTTGTAAGTTCCTCGTTTTCAGGTTTATGTTTCAAATTTTCGTGCGGATGCACTCAATCACTTTCAGTGTTTGGCTCTTTTCGACTTGCTGAGACATCGTTGACTATTGATGGAGTGGTTTTTGTGATTAATTCTGGATTTTCGAAACAAAAAGTATATAATTTGAGTGAAGTCCAAATGAAGTTTTCTTCCCGTTTCAGTCAGAAAGCTTACTTTTTAAGGTGCAGTGGATTTAGCAGTACTTGGAAGCATCTGCTGTTTGGGCCATCGGGAAGGATTCACACAGAAAATACATGCAAATGCGATATTGCTATGCGAGCCGCTTAGGTATGGGTTCGAAAGGCATCGTATGCAGTGTGCTTCGCAATCCGCCGTCCATGATTGTCTTTTGAAAAATGTGACGTTCTGTAAGGTTAATGTGGGCCTTCCTTTCCTACCTGAAACCCGGTCATTGTGTATGACTGGGTTTGAGGTATTGTGTACGAAGGATTCTCTGAACGTGGTTGAACAAGTTACTTGTTTCAATTTTCTCTTGGGCACAACCAGTTTCGTTAAACTTCTTCTACTGTTTTCATGAGATTGGCGGCTGAAAAGGGACCGCTTGTACAGGCAATGGCTGTCTGCGTCTCTCGCGCGAGCCTGCTCTCTGATCATTCCCTAAAACCTTGATCGGACCGCGAAGCCCACTGCTCTCCAGGCCAATCCAACTGAATGGAAGGGAATCTTAGAACCATCCTAACTTGCACTTCAAGCTTTGCACTATGGAAAACTGCATCCCTCCCATTACTGACGTGTGCTGAAGTGCGCTAATCTCATTCATTTCAATGACAACATTGTCTGTGAGCGGAAGAAAGTAGCTCAGCAGGAGGTTAATATGAGTCAAATCGCAATTTGTCTTCGGCTCCCGTTGTGATCATTGTTATCATTTCGAACGACCTTTAAATGGCCGATATGCAAGCGTGAGTTCGGGATTGTTTATGCTTTTGCAGGGTTATTCCATTCATTTTTGTTTTTAGTACAACAATCTGGCGGGAATCATTTTTTGTGGTTGACCAAAATCTTCTCGAACTCTAGCCCTCGATTTGTAAACGGTTGATAACTTCGAGAGGAAGTTTGAGGCCTAGCCAGACTTTGCACAAAAGCGCCCAAAAGCGCTCAAAAGCGTTCCAACATCTCTAACCTATCCTCACTCTTTACACGAAAAGGTGAAGAGACATTAGAGAAAATTAGGCGCTTTTGGGAGCTTTTGAGCGAAGTCCGGCCAGGGCCCGAGTTTCAGTCGCAATTGCGTACTGTTACAGGCTGGTCATGGATATGGGATGTTAGGCTTGTATGAAGTCATCAAGTACGCTGTGAATGAATCGCGTGTTTAGAAATTGCTATTCATGGACATAATCTTCAAAGATCTAGGTGGGTATGTGTGGCACCCAACGCCCTCAACAAGAACTCATCTTGGGCATGTTTTGAATCTAGGGGATTTTGCTTAGGTACTGTTTGTTTTAGAGTTCCAGTCCTATTTCTGAGGGGTTCGACATGATCAGCTATAGGGCTTATTCGCAGCTCTAAAGTCAATAACAGCGTCTTCGATGAAATGAAACCTGACGACATTTTGATGTGGTCATCGTTAAAGAAGTAAGTATTGAAAGTTTTTTATTTATCTGTTTATTGTGTACTCTTGACAGATAAATGAAGCGATTCAGGTTGATAAAGATTAGCAATAAGCTGAAGATCACACGATGATTAGTCAGTATCTCATTTCCTAACCGGTAGACGTTTGCTTTCGCTGTTTTCTCTAGCAGTACACTCAGGGCGAGCGGGGTGGCTTTCAGTAGCATCATCATTGCTTTTCTTCACTGTTGTGGTGTCTGTCTCATATTACATCGTGTACCTCATTTCTCAACCGAGACCTATTCTGTGCGAGTTTCCTCATTGTTTCGCGCTGCAATGCAGATATCAGCACTCAAAGGTTTTGTGACAAAAGGTTTTGCGCTGTGTTTTTCCAAGCAATCTAACTCACTACACTCACTTCGCTCATGTTTTCGCTTAGGATACGGCCATAGGTTGCCGGCAACTGTTGTCTTTGTTGTCCGTTTTGTAGCTGCTAAGTTTTGTTTTGCAATTTGCAGGAGATTGTTTGCAGTTAATTTGAAATAAATGTCTTGTCTCTTCATTCTTTCTTCTATCTTCTATCCACTAACGCTAGGGGTGAGAAGGAGGGAGTAAAGAACGGGGTTGAGGGTCGCGCTGAAGTCCTACCCGGGGGGGGGTCGTTTTAGAGACAAAATTGGGGTTTGTAGCTTAATTAGGGCTAGTTACAGTATGCCGCGGCAGCCTTCCCCAGCACAAAATGGGAGGACTCCGGAGCACAAATGGGAGGGCTCCCGGAGCACGAGTGGCAATTCCCAGCTGGGGAAACCCCGCGGCTTGGCCATTTCTGCTCCGGAGGTATGCCGTCGACTGTCTGAGTCCTTTCCAACTCGTATTTGGATTAATGGCGAGCACAGATAGAGGGGTTCAACATCATAGGGTTTCATTGAGCTCACAAACGACTTTTATAAATGATTTTTTCTGTTTGTATAACTTCTTGCACAAAGGGGCTTTGCAGATATTGAATACAAATTTGGAGTCAGCGCTCGAAGTTCTTCAAGAAAGTGTGCGTTTCTTCCGAGAAGGTCACTTCGACTAAAAATTCTTTCCTGGCGGGAACAAGAGACGGGTGACAGAAAATAAACACTTCCATACCCACTAACACATTGATAAATGCTCAACTCACTAGTTCTTTTTTGGATATCTTTATGCTTTATTTTACTGACGACACTTCAGCTCGAGATGTAGCAAAATACCAGATCTAGAAGAGAACATTTGTCACAAAGACTGTTTTATGCAGCTCCTTTCCTCAATTCATCTGTCATGGGACCTATGGTGGTCATCTTTGCATTTAACAAGCAGTTATTTGCTGATCCTTCACACTCCTGAACGGCTTCGATGGTCTCGGGAGCAGAGAATGTTGAGAATGCATGGCAGTGCTTTTTATTCTCACATTTCTGACCCTATGACTAAATGATTGCATTTCTTTTTGAATGTTCTATCGTATATCACATATTGTTACTGTATGGGGCATCAGCTCTTAGAGATTCGGAGGAACTCTACGGCACAGCGGATTTTACATCATACTCGTGTACTGAAATTTTCTAATGGTAGTTCTATTTCAATCATTCTAAATTTATCAGCAACATATACAGGGGGCGGAAAAAGTACTGTCCCTCTTGATTTGACATTAAAAACTAACATGTTCTTTCAATGTTTTTTGATAATTTTTTATCAACAGCTAAAGTAAAGCCGGTTCTATCATTCTGCCAAATCTCGCCTCGAAAACTCGCGGTTCAACGAAATGACGGCTCCCCATCCGCAGCGCACCAACATGATCGGGCTGCATCTCGTTGGATGGGATGTACAGAAGATCGCGAAAACTCTCGCCGTGAGTCCAAAAACCGTGTGAAGAACAATTGACCGCTACAGGTCTGTAGGCGGGACCATCGACCGCCCAAGAAGCGGTCGACCCAGAACAGCGGTTACACGGAGGAACGTGGACGCCATTAGAAAGAAAGTGAAGCGCAATCCCAAGAGGTCCATGCGAAAAATGGCCCAGGAGTTGCAGATAAACGAAAAGTCGGTCCGAAATACAGTGGAAGAAAAACTGAAGATGTACAGCTACCGTATGAAGAAGTCCTACGATTTGACGGAAGCAAACAAAAGAACAAGAGTTTAAAGATGTCGCCGTTTAACTAAGGTGCGCCGCAAATAACCGTCATTTGAACTTCATTTTTTTCAGACGAAAAAATTTTCACCATCAAAGCCGCGCACAACAGCCAACACGATAGGGTGATATTACCAAAATTAGGGAAGTCGAGTCAGAGCAAGAAGACGGTAAAAAGAAGGGCGCATCCGGCGTCTGTAATGGTTTGCGCCTTTGTCACGAGCGACGGGAAGTCGCCCCTGATTTTCGTCGATCCTGGAGTGAAAATTAACCAAGAACGGCATTTGAATGAGTTCTCGTGCTCCATCTTGTTCCCTGGATCAGAAAGCACTTTGGTAATCGACCGTATGTATTTCAACAGGATTCTGCCCTAGCCCACAAGGCGAAGTCCGTCCAGGACTGGTGTGAGAGGAATCTTTGCGACTTCATTCGGCTCAAGTGTGGCCCCCTTTTAGCCCACATCTCAACCGATTAAACTACTCCGTATGGGGGGTCTTGGAGGCGAAGGCTTGTGCTACATCACACAAGAATTTGGAGTCGCTGAAGCGCGCGCTGAGGAAAGCATGGAAAGTAATCGATATATATGTTATTCTTTAGACTGTTGTCGTTATAGCAATATATAAATTATATAAAAAATAGTTTTTTGATGTCGTTTTTGCGGAGTCATTCAAGGGACAGTACTTTTTCCGCACCCCTGTAATTTGTGTACTTGTCGCTTTCGGTTCAGCCAATGACTTATGCACTGCTCCAGAGGAAAAAATAACCGTCACCTGTCTCCTCAAAGCTCCAAAAGTTCATGACATGTTTGCAAAGAGTGTGAAGCATTTGCATCTATTTTCCATGAATAACAAACGAAAGTTGAAGATTTCAAAAGATCTGGCGCTAAGTTTGTATCTCTTCCGATTATCTTCGAAGAGAAAATGCAAGGTTGCAACAACACTTAGGCATTCCTAGGTTAGTGAATACGAGAGAACCTTTCTGGTTATGGTTTTTGGTTACCGCTATTTTTCCAGATATTTCGACTCGTCCTCTTTGATACACGAGCATGAAGCACAAAAACAAACACTTCTCAACTCCAAGAAGCTAGTTTACATCAAATACCTCTTTTTCTATAGGATATAACCTCGTGGGATGCAAAAAAAAGAAGTATACACTCAAATGCTGGAAGGTATACAGGCTGGAACCAGGGCCCGACACGAGTCGGTTTCTAGGGTTTCTGAAAACGAAGTCTCCCCTGACTTTCGGAAGTTTTACGAAGTCCTCTTTGACCTACTTGCTTAGGAGAAGATGAAAACAAGAAAGATTTACTAGTCTGAAAGAAAAGACGTAAGATAAGAGTGAAAATCCAAATTGGAGCTGAATATTACGCATACACAAGACTTTGGCATTAGAGCGCGATATTCAACAAATCGAAAAGAAATGAAAGCAAAAAACAAAGGAAAGGCAACGATATTAAAATGACTTCATGCTCAGGGATAGACTTTTGACCGGGGAATCCGTCTATGCTAAAGAGATCCGAAATTTATGTAAAATGACGAAAATATATGCTCCAGACCATCTCAGATCGTCTGGTGGCCGTCTGGAGACTATCTAACTTTGAAAAAGGCACTACTTCACATAAATTTTTAAATCTTCTTACATAATACTTTCGCAAATAATTTTCTATACATACAGTTCAATTTGGGTTTCATATGCTTCTGTGTGCGCTGTGAACAAGCAATTTGTTTGTTTAAGCCATGCTTTCAAATCGCGCGCACTCCGCCATGCACGATAGAGCATGTCAATCGTGTGATAACCTGTCCAAAAAGCTTGTGTTCGACTAATTGGCGCTTATTCTTGGTGCTCTGTTCGGACTCGTCAAAAACGATATCCGCTCTGCTGTTTGCTTCAAAAACGAAGTCCAGTCTGCTTCCAGACGATCTGTGCCGGGGTCTGGCCGGAGCTTTGATTAAAGTCTTGGATCTTTAATAAAAATTGGCTGATCTTCTCATCTGAATTTCATTAATCCTTTGCTAATTATGTGTGACTAGAAGGGGAGCTTGCCCACTTTTTGCAAATCTAAGAGAAAATTGAGCTTCACTCTCATGAATGTTATAGCTTTCCCAGCTCTCGAAGCAAATTATCACTCGCCGATATTATAGCGCATTGAAGAGATATAAAAATCTTCAAATTTTTCATCCTCCACCATCGGATGAAAAGAATGGGTTCTCACTTCCGGTACAGTATCTTTAGCAAAGATTTACTCTTTAGCCTCTCAGTTGCTGCAGTCGTGGTTATTTTTTCAGCAAATGAGCCATTTGTCGACAGTGTGTTATCCATTTCTCTGAATTTCGGTGGACGGCTCGCATCTATGGGATATTTTATTCATAGAAGGATATTCTACTCATTATTATGCTATCATACATAAGTACATGTATCCTGCTTTCTTTAATTCGGGACCATTAACCTACAGTATGCTAATTACAGCGATAAAGTGATCTGCATATTGATAATTTTTATTAAAGTACAAAAAGCTTCCGGGGAAAACAAGCGACGAGAATTGATTTCATCCCAAGTTTGTGGGTGGGCAAGAAGAAAGACCGGGCATGATTACTTCCTCGACCTACTGGGAGGGAGTTCCTGAAGTTGATTACGAGCTGGGATTGCTTTGTTAGAAACAGGAATAATTAGGAAAATTTTGTATTGTGTTTCAGAGATATGTTAAAATCTGTCTTGATAAATTATTTTTCTGTCTCATCCTCATTTATTACCTTGAATTCTCAAAGCCAATGCCGTACATGTTGATGAGCTTAGTGCTTACAAAGGAACGCTCCGCGTTCTTGCCTACACCAGCAAAAGAATCAACACTCCTCACAGATTAAACGTCGTAGAATCATCGTTAGTACTCGCGGCTCAAACTGCCGTGTGTGAACAAAGCAGTAAAATCTCATAGAATGATTAGGACGTGCCTATCATCAGTTACATAAATGGCTTTCGGGACTTCTTCCAGCACAATCTTTTTCCAAACGAAGAGTCTGCCGAAACATTCGACAAAAAAGTTTTCGATAGATTGGTCTTGACAGTTCCGTTTCGTACCCTCTTTAAACGATGGAAAGGACCTCACCGGCATTGTTTGGCAAACGAAATGAAACTGACCATATACGGATAGAGAGAAATGACTATGTTTACGCCCGATTTAGGTCATTGTTTGTCACAGCACGGAATGGTGCATTTAAGTAGGCTTAGCGGGGGCAAATTCGACGGAAATTCTTGATAAGGTTTTGACTTTTTGAACATTACGAAAGTTGTTCGCATGGTGGTCATGATGCCCAAAGCTCTAAGTTTCCAATAAAGTAAAACTTATGTTATTGACTCACTAAAATTTAAATGTATATCGCATTTATCGCGCGTTTCATTGTGGCTATCAACAGTCAACTCAACTTTTTTCGTTTGTCTTTACGGAACTTATCACTGTCTTGCAACAGCTGCCGTCAAAGTGAGTTCTGCAGTTAGTGAGTGAGGAGAGAATAAGAAAGGAGCAGTCTAGCACCTGTGATCAGCCCTACTACAAATGAGGACTTCTGCAAGCCGTGAATTTGGAGTCCAGTTCGAATTGGCTGGCTGTCAGTCATCCTCGTTCTTGATAATCAAAAGCAAGCCAAAAAATCCTGAAGTATGACCCTAGTCTTGTAAATGGTACACTGCAGTCAGAAAGCGTCAACTCATTCAGAGATATACTCTTTATTCTTCATTGTTTCCTCCTCTTTCTGTTTGTTTCTCTGATCATATTGTTACTCATGATCTGAAGGTCAAGGTCAACCGAAACGTTAACATTGATGAGCACTCAACGACCTTTACATCGTACCGTCCAAAACTTACATTTTTCGAAGTCTCGCCCACGAATATGAGGTGCAGATTACGCGATAGATCCAAGAAGCCCCTTTCTGAAAAACTGTTCTGGCAGGCGTGGACGAGTGATCCGACGTCAGTCCAGCCATATGCAACAAAAAACCTCATTGTGTGCAACAGTGCCACGTTGCGTAAATTTGTCTCGACATAGCTTGCCATGACTGAACGCGTTATGGGGCAATCCACGGAGAGTTGGAGCGCTGGAAATGGAGCGGAAGGCTAAAGTAATTCTGCGTCCATTTCCTGAAGGCAACATTAGCGGATCGGACCAACGTACAATACCGCTCACAATTCGTCAAAAAAGTCGCCGGACTGCGGCGGACTCCGCCGGAGTGCGGCAGAGTGCGCCACACTCTACTAGAGTCCGTCGGAATGATCGTCACATCGTCATATCTCGCTTCAGAATGGACGAATTTTGAATCCGAGGACAACGTTCGATTCAGCTCGGCGAGACGCATCATTCTAAATATGAAGCTGAACGTCTGTTTTTCTGTTTGTCTGTACGTATGTTCCGAATAGAAAATTCCATTTCTGAACCGATCCGTATCAAACTTGGCATACATACACTTCGGGCCCCGGCGGGTGTCATAGGCTACTTTTCGTCATCGATCGATATCGATTTTATCGATTTTTATCTATTTTTTTACAGAGTTCAAGTAGAATGCAGAAACGCTTTTCATCCCGCAGAATACGCAACGCCATAACTTCCTTCGGGATGAATATATTCCGAATTCAGAAGCAGCACTGTGTTCAGATCATTGAGGCAAATATTTTGATATACAGTCTGCCCTCGATATTCCGTTTCCAGTTTTTTCGAATTTTTGCTGTGGAGGTCCTTTCGCAAGGACGTAACGCAGCGCCTGTGTGACATAAAAGATTCCAGTAAAACTGTCCTTGTAGGTTATGGTGCGTTCAAGAGTAGCTGCAGACTGTCTTCTAAAAGAGATAGAAGCGTTGGGAATTTTGGAAAAATCACGCGTTACTAAATTCTACTCGCCGTAACTTCCTTCGGAATGAACATATTCTAAATCCGAATAAAGCTTTGTGCTCAGTTCATCAAGGCAAGTCTTTCGATATACAGCATATCCTTGATGTTCCGATTTCAATATTCTCAAATCTTTCTGTAGACGTCTTTTTGCGAAGGTGTAAAGCAGCGCGCATTTCCCCTAGTAGAGTCCAGCAAGGACCTTTCGATAGTACTTTTTCTGTAGATTATGTAGCGCTAAAAAGTAGTCACAGGCATCTTTCCAATGGAGGTAGAAAGGCTGGCAAATCGTAAAAAAAATCTTGTTGTCCCAAATTCCACTCGTCGCAACCCTAGAATACGAGGCTATCTTGCTAAGCAGAGGTGAGTTTTGTAAACACCAGGTCGGATAACCCTTATGAACAAGTTTTCCGATATGTTCGGGTTATTCCATTTTTTCTCGTTTTTACGCTCCGGAAGCTCGCCGATGGATTTTGGTCAAAATGTTGATGCTCTTGAATTGTAGGGAAACTTCGCTTATAGAGGTTTTCGAACACGCTCTTTACAAAAATCGTGGTCTTTGAGGATTACAGGGTCTTTTTGGAGAGATACGGTGAGGTGACTGTAACTGCATCACGAAAGTGCGTAATTTTGGCCGCACTTCTCGCGTATCTGTCAGAAAACCTGCCTGCTTGCTTTTCTAGTCAAAGTTACTAAAAGATGTGCTATCGAATGGCATGACTCAGGCTCCAGTGTGTGAAATTCGCCGAGTTACGAGCCTACGAAAACACGTCCTCATGAATTTTGACCAAAATATAAAGATCGCATATCTCGTCGAAATTGAGGTGAGGTGAGTTTTTTTTCAAGCAGAGGTGAGTTTTGTAATCACCAGGTCGGATAACCCTTATGAACAAGTTTTTCGAGATGTGCGGGTGATTTCATTTTTTCTTGTTTTACGCTCTGAAGCTGGCCGGTGGATTTTGGTCAAAATGTTGATAATCTTGAATTGTAAAGAAACTCCGCTCATAGAGGTTTTCGAACCCGCTGCTTATGAAAATCGTGTTCTCTGTCAAGTATAGGGTCTTTTTGCAGAGATAGGTGAGATAACTGCAACGGATTCACGAAAGTTCGTAACGTCGCCTCCACCTCTCACGTATCTGTCAGAAAACCTGCCTGCTTGCTTTTTTCAGTCAAAGTTACTAGGAGATGTGCTATCGAATGGCGCATGACTCAGGCTCCACTCTGTGAAATTCGCCGAGTTACGAGCCTACGAAAACACATCCTCATGAATTTTGAACAAAGGTAAAGATCGCAAATTTCGTCGAAATTCCTCCGTGAGCGCTTGTATGACGATCGTCGCAGATATTATGTTCGCTTTGTCCAACGATTCCCACTATATTGAATATAGTGCTTGCGTTGCTTCACTTCAACTAAATATCATAGCTATTTCGTGGCTAGAGCTCAAACTACCAAATCTATCACAATGACATCCATAAAGGATGTGAAAAGATTTGATCAGTGTGTTGTACAAGCGCTCACGGAGGAATTTCGACGAGATATGCGATCTTTATATTTTGGTCAAAATTCATGAGGACGTGTTTTCGTAGGCTCGTAACTCGGCGAATTTCACACACTGGAGCCTGAGTCATGCCATTCGATAGCACATCTTTTAGTAACTTTGACTAGAAAAGCAAGCAGGCAGGTTTTCTGACAGATACGCGAGAAGTGCGGCCAAAATTACGCACTTTCGTGATGCAGTTACAGTCACCTCACCGTATCTCTCCAAAAAGACCCTGTAATCCTCAAAGACCACGATTTTTGTAAAGAGCGTGTTCGAAAACCTCTATAAGCGAAGTTTCCCTACAATTCAAGAGCATCAACATTTTGACCAAAATCCATCGGCGAGCTTCCGGAGCGTAAAAACGAGAAAAAATGGAATAACCCGAACATATCGGAAAACTTGTTCATAAGGGTTATCCGACCTGGTGTTTACAAAACTCACCTCTGCTTAGCAAGATAGCCTCGTATTCTAGGGTTGCGACGAGTGGAATTTGGGACAACAAGATTTTTTTTACGATTTGCCAGCCTTTCTACCTCCATTGGAAAGATGCCTGTGACTACTTTTTAGCGCTACATAATCTACAGAAAAAGTACTATCGAAAGGTCCTTGCTGGACTCTACTAGGGGAAATGCGCGCTGCTTTACACCAGACGTCTACAGAAAGATTTGAGAATATTGAAATCGGAACATCAAGGATATGCTGTATATCGAAAGACTTGTCTTGATGAACTGAGCACAAAGCCTTATTCGGATTCAGAATATGTTCATTCCGAAGGAAGTTACGGCGAGTAGAATTTAGAAACGCGTGATTTTTCCAAAATTCACCAACGCTTCTATCTCTTTTGGAAGACAGTCTGCAGCTACTCTTGAACGCACCATAACCTACAAGGACAGTTCTATCAGATAGTGCTTACTGGAATCTTTTATGTGACACAGACGCTGCGTTACGTCCTTGCGAAAGGACCTCCACAGCAAAAATTCGAAAAAAACTGGAAACGGAATATCGAGAGCATACTGTATATCAAAATATTTGCCTCCTTCTGAATTCGGAATATATTCATTCCGAAGGAAGTTATGGCGTTGCGTATTCTGCGTGATGAAAAGCGTTTCTGCATTCTATTTGGCATAATTTAATTAATAATTCATTTCCACCTCCAACACTCTAAACCCATGATTACGAAAAAAATCATTCGAAAAATAGGCGTTGGTTTTTGAGTACTTTCCCTTATCCAGACCCATTTCTACAAAAAAGGATATTGTTTCCTTGTACCATTTGGAGAAACTTCACAATGGGGAGTCATCCTCCTGCCACGCGTCAAAAAAACTGACATGTCATCTACATGTTTGACAAGTTTTATTGAGAATTTGTTTTGTGTAATTATCGATGTGGTTCCAATCTTTTTTATGCAATAATAACCCCATTTTTAGTTAGTACATAGTGCATATATAAGCTTTAACATTATGAAAATGACATCTGTGTTTGATAAACACATTAGGAATTAGGATCACTCTGATTGCAAACATTAGGCTTTGGCCGAATATTATTCGTGTTACCCGTGTTACCGGTGTTACTAGTGTCGTATTACTCGTGTTACTAGTTTACCAGTGTTACTCGTGTTACTGGTGTTACCCGTGTCACCCGTATTACTGGGGTTTATTAGTGTAACGCTTTTATTGCTGTTGAACAGTGAAATTATCACAATACAGTATAGTTTCATTTTGAACGCATATCACTGACTGGTGAGTAACACGTGTAACACTGGTAACAATAGTAACATGAGTAACACTGGTAACACGGGTAACACTGGTAAACCGGCAACACTAGTAACACGAGTAACACCAGTAATATTGGTAATACCGGTAAACGCGTAGCACAGGTAAAGTATGGCCAAAGCCAACAAGAATATCGAGGACATGCTGTACATCTGAAGATTCGTCTTGACGACCTGAACACACTGTTGCTTACGGATTCAGAATATATTCATTCCAAAGGAAGTTATAGAGCTGCGTTTTGCGTGATTCGCGTTGATGCAGCGGAATTCCCGGACGCGCGACATTTACGGAAATTTTGCACATTGTGTGAGCGGTATTGTATGAGCATAGATTATTCACCTTGCAGAGTATTATTCGCAGGTATACACATTCATCTTCTAAACGACCATTCAGCTGTCAGCGTTAGCATTTTTGTTAACCCAAGTTCGCGTTTAGGTGCTCAACATTGCTAATGCGTTTTATAGACAAGCTGCAAACAACAAGGGACGGAACGGATTTCCATTTGATCGGATTCTGATGCGTAAATGGAAACAACGGATTTTCTGCAAAGATTGTCTTATCCGCTCCTCGACTCGATAGTCTCTTGCGGATCTGTCGACGCGGCGCGTGCTCAGTAGAGCATGTGCAGTGGATAGTGGCTAAGGCAGCTCAAAACTCAAGTTGATCATTAGCAGTTTGTTTATAGGTATTTATAGGTGTACTCCATCAAAAGATGACATTTTATATCGTGAATTTGAAGGAGAAGCAATCAGGCAGACTTGGTACAAAATAGAATAGCGAATATAAACTGTAGCAGAGGCGATGAAATGGCCAAGTGCAGCAACATTCTTTACTCATTCTCAGTTTTTGTACATACATTGACTCTATTTTATAGTTTTTTTCGTTTTAAACACATTTCTTGGCTCGCCGATCTGCACGGGATCAAATGAAGCAGCAGAAATGGTGTGTTTTTGTGTATCCTCAAAGGCGGCGTCCCGGCAAAACAATAGGACGATTACGAACTGCAAGGCCAGCGCACCATAGCGCACACAGTCATGTGCAGGTTCCCGCAACGACTCTACGTCTCTACCTTGCATGCACCTCGTATTTGCCAGAACGTCCCGTAAGACCCGCCACTTGGGGTGGGGGAATTTGTAAACTTCGTAGAGCCCTCTTCGCGCTGCAAACTTCTGTCGTCGCTTAATAGGTAGGGGGTCTACTATTACATTACTACCAGAGCCAATTCCCCCCCCCCCCTCCTCTGCCCAGTCTGATAGGACGCTGCCTTTAACCAACATACCTTCTTGTATGCAGGTTAAAGGTTTTCAACGTCTTATTGCAAGAGTAGCCATAATCGATTTTCTTGAATGATGAAGCTCACCTACAATTTAGCGGTACTTTTTTGTAGAGCAAAAGCGGAGAGTACTGCTTGCGCATTCAACAAGCTAGTTAAACCAGTGGAGAGCTCAGATTCATCAGTAGATGCAAAAGTGTTCGAAAAGGCGCAGGCAGTTAATTCTGGAGTTATCCACAGTTCACCACGCTTTGCACATCTTAACCTAATACAGGGTATCCCGAAAGTAAAACACTGTTTGTTCGTTGATATCTCTCTTCCCAAAAAGTCTTTGGCCTGCACTTAGGTACCATTTTGTGGAGCTGACTTCAACTTGTTTTATAGTATGGAGTGAACCACCAGTGTGAAATTACGGTAGGAACTTTTGACTTACAGCGCCATTATGGATTAGTCTTGTTTCAAAGAAAAAATTCCAAATCTTAAAAAAGTGGTGCATGAGAGATCTTATGTGCGCTGATTTCACCAATCAACTTTTTGGAATTGTAAAGCTTTTCGGATGGTGCAATCACAGTCTCAGAAGCATTGCAAGGACAGCTATTGCGGTTTACGTGGCATAAGTTATGAAGGAAGCGGTAAAATGCGAAGTTCTTATCTGGTATCAGGGACTTTGATTAGCCTAGTGTAAGTTTCTAGTCTGTTTGATTCGCTTTTGAGGAGAAATACGGTTTACGTGACATAAGTTTTGAAGGAAATCTCAATGTTTCAAAAACCTATTTGACTTGCCGTACCCTGCAGTAATGAAGATAATGAGTGATTTGCTCCATACTGGATTTTGATAGTTGGTTCTCTAGTAAAAAATGTTTTCCCATTCTCCCGAGTCGTCTTTCGAAAATATTTTCCGCAACTCGTCACTTATTTCAGCCTGCTGCTTCCTTCTGGTAAGTGCTTCGTTCTTCGTAGCGAATCCATTTGATGATTTTTGACTTTCAAGCGAAATACGAGCAGTAAACACCCCAAATTATTCGCATATCAAAATCTCCTCTTTGCCAAGTTTGACACGAGGCCAGTTCACCCGGGGCTATAAGTAGTAGGGGAGGTATAATAAGAGCATATGGTGGTCTAACACATATTTCATGCATGTAAGGTAAGTCTTGGTTACTCGGATCGCATATGGCACTTCAAAAAATCTTAAGGGTAATACATGTCACCACTGAGAAATCAACATTTTGGGAATGGCTTTTTACAAGGTTGCTGTATGGATATAATCATCACTCGTTCTGCCTCACACTCCAAAAACTGAAAAAGGGAAGGGCGAGGACAGTCAGGATTTTACACAGTTTTTTGATGCACCATCGTGATTGTTTGATTCAAGACTTAACATTCAGTTCATTTACATTAGTCTTAATATCGTAAACGCTTAGTACTTTCGTCATGCTTCTTGCTAGATACATGACGCAAAGTGTGATTGTTCAACTCTGAGCTGTTTGTGCACTTTATTGAGATAAGACGTGAATAACGCGGTCACACATTCACATAAAAATGCTGCATTGCAAACTCTTGAAAAGTTAATCCCCTGCATGAGTCGGCTTCCTACAAAATATCGCTACGTAAGCGATGAGCAGTAGAGTTTTCGCATTAAAGGATAAGGCAACCAGATAAGTTTCATTCATAATCGCAGAGCTTATGTGACGCTGCAAATATCCGGAACAGTCATGGCATGGATAACACTATGAGTAACCAATCCTTGGGGATTAAATGTTGTTGAGGGATTGCTCAGCAGAGTAAAGGTTGTCAGATTTTCGGATTAAACCATAAACAAATTACTACTACTATCCCTTTTCCGTGTGAGTAAGTAAAAACATTACTAGCACCCTTTTTTGTTTGAATTGAGTGTTCGAGAAACAAGCGTTCTTCTTCTCTTTTTGCAAAGGAGAATACTGTTGACTTCGAGGAATATTACCATTAAAGCCAAACGCTCATGGACGAGAACTTTTCCTGTAGTGCTTGTCAAGTTCCACACTCTCAATGACTCATTTCTTTGCGAAACAGAAGCTAAAACTAGAGTATGGATACGGTAATGCAAGTGCTCAAGTAAACTAACGGTGAATAAACTTGCCGTACATTTCTGTACAGGATCTGCCAGTAAGGCTAGGACTCATCGTCCCCTTTGAATACTGTAGAGTGCGGTAAGTTCTTCGCACAAAGTGTTTCTTCGACTTTCCATTCAACCTTTTTACGGTGATGACAAAGACTGTTCACACAAGGAGAATGTGTTTAAAATAATCCGCTAGTTATTTGCAAGGTCCTTGCATCCAAAAATGAGTCACAAATTTTACCATGCAATTTAGAAACTACCTGTATTTTAATTTAGTAACAGAGTCAGTCAATATGTGCTGCATCGTGCCGATATCCGCATCAGTCTTCAAGATAAATAGTCTCTAGTTGATAGAATAAGGGCAAGGAAAGCCGACAAAATCCATGACTGAACGAAGTCCGTTCTGATTCGGTTGGGCGCTAACTGATGCTGTGAGACAGGCGCTCACACTGAGGCTGGTCAAGAGTGCCTTGCGAAATTCTTTATTTGCTTTGTGTTAGGGGCTACTATTCTGACCGGCCATCAAAAGACTCAAATTGGATCCGTACGGACTCGGTTTCAGCTGTCTGTTTCAAACAGAAGAGAAATATGATAGTGTTGGCTACCTCACCCATTCAATACCAGTCATGTAACGGTGCACCAGCATTGGAAAGAAGGGGAATGAAAAGCAGAAGTAAAAAGCTAAAGAATTTGATTTTATGCAGTCAAGTCGTCTCCCTTCCTAAGAGGGCAAGCATCTAGCATTCCTTTAACTTGAGCGGTTTTCAAGCAAAAGTTGACAAACCTTGAATGCAAATGACTAGATTTTAGACAGAGGACGGTGTCATTACGTTACACTGGATAGAGTGATTCACCACCGGTTTGTAAATGGCAAAGTAGAACTACTCCATCAACAGTTTAGGCTGGAGTTATCATTAGGAAAAGGACCACCCAGAACGAAAGCTTCGGTTCTCTCGCAAAGAGCCTGTCCATTTCTCTCAGATTATTCAAAGCATACTCAAATTTATCTGGTGTTTTTAATTATCGTTGTTCAACGGGTTATGTTTATCTGACGAAGCCCAGCTAAGGATGAGAGTCTGCAGGAAAGTGTTACAGACCTCGATGTTTTCTGATGATAAAATTTACACCTTCGAAGCAGTTTAAGTCAAAATGTCCGGTGATTGGAGCCGAAGCCGAAGGAAACAACTTGTATCGCCTCTTGAAGAAAAAGATGCTTGTGCAGAATTACATAAATTGCCCGCCGCTAGTGCCTATCTCGTTCAACTGAAAAATCATTATTTTGAATGGCTGTTGCAGTGACTTCACAAATGCTAGAGAGAAACCGTGGGCACCCGTGGAATGCTATAGCTTATGCAATTCATTGTATGAAAGCTCTTCTCAGCCGCGCTGTAAAAAGATGTTCCTAATTTAGTGTTTGTTTCATCCGGAGTTAATAACTCTACGCAAATTGGGGTTGAGTTCATCTTTTTTTTTTCAACAAATAAAACCAATGAAAATTGTCGGTTGTATGAGCATAGATTATTTACACTACAGAAGATTATACAGGTATACACATTTATCTTCTCAACGATCTTTCAGCTGTCAGCATTAGCATTTCGGTTAACCCGAGCTTTCGCGTTTAGCTACCTAACATCGCTAATACGTTTTATAGACAAGCTGCAAACAACAAGGAACGAAAGAGATTTTCACGAAAGCGGATTCTGATGCGTAAATTAAACCAGCGGATTTTCTGCAAAGATTGTCTTATCCGCTTCTCGACTCGATCGCTGTTTGCGGATCTGTCAACGCGGCGATGCTCAGCAAAGCATGTGAACTGGATAACGGTTAAGACAGCTTAAAACGACAGTTGATCATTGGAAGTCTGTGAAGTTTAATACGGCGTACTCCTTCAAAATCCACTACGACATTTTATATCGTAAGAGCTTTGAGGAAGATTCAATCAAATAAATGACTATAGTTCAGTATAGAAAAGCGAATATAAACTGTAGCAGAGGCGATGCAGTTGTTAAGTGCTGTAGCATTCTTATCCTCCAGATTCTGTACCAATTCCGTTGATTCCAATTCATAGTTTTATTTCGTTCCAAAAACGTTTTTCTGCTCACCACGGAAACAAACGGATATAGCGGAGTTGAAAAGGTGTGTTTGTGTGTATTCTTAACCTTACACAGTTCCCAAGTGCAGATAAAAGAATTTTGACGCCTAATTGCAAGGGTAGTCATAATCCCATTTTTATAATTGACGAAGCTCACCTAAAATCTAGCAGTACTTTTTTGTAGGGCAAAAAAGAAAAGTACTGCTTGCGCATTCGAGAACAAGCTGATTAAACCAGTGGATAGCTCAGGTTCATCACTAGATGCAAAAGTGTTAGAAAAGATTGCAGGCCGTTAATTTTAGAGTTGTTCAAAACTGACGACATTTCGCACATCCTAGCCTACTAAACAGATTAAAACAATACAGGGTGTCCCAAAAATACACTGTTTGTTCGATAATATCTCTTTCCTAGAGGTCGTTGGCTCCTCAGGTACCATTTTGTAGAGCTGGATTTAACTTAGATTTTATAGTTTGGAGAGTATAAAATTACGGTAGGAACTTTTGACTTGCAGCATCATAATAGATTTCAAAAAATTTCAGAAATTTTTGTAAATTCTGAAAAGTGGTGCATGAGGGATTTTATACGCGCCTGCATTACTCAGCTTTTTGGAAGTATGTAAAGCTTTTCAGATGGTGCAATCACAGTTCAGAAGGCATTGTAACGACAGGTACTGCGATTTACTTGGCATAAGTCATGAAGGAAACGGTGCAAAGTTCATATTTGGTTTCAGCAACTTTGTTTAGCCTGGTGTAAGAGTTCCTAGTTTCTTTGGCTCGCTTTTGAGGCGAAGTAGGGCCCTCACTGTTCTCAAACCCTTTTTGAAGTTCCTGCTGTAATCCTACAGTAATGAAGAATAATGGGTGATTCGCTCCATACCGAAAATCTAACGAGGGGAGCGTGCTTAGTCGAAGTGGCCTTTCCATATGTCACTCATATCGCCTTGTAGATTATTGAACTCTAGATTCGTCTACCTTATCTGCCAAGCGCCTCTGGAAGCCGAGTTATGACTGTTTCTTATGTCGAAAAATTGAATGCGCAAATGAGACGAAATCGTCCAGAATTGCTCAAATAGTCAGGTGGAAATTACCAAAGCACTTCATACTATGAGTACCTTCTATTGAATACGTTCACACTCAGCACTGCTCTAGTTGAGACCAGAAAAGATTGTAACCATTGTTTTTGCATATAATCTGCGTTCAATTTCCGCTCCAAGGAAAACTTATAACTCGGCGTCTACAATCGTTCGGCAGAAAAAAAGCATATTTGTCATCAGCGTTGAATGCTCTTTAAACTTCAAACTCAACTGGAAAGGCCACTTTGACTGAACATATTTGCCTTGTAAGTTGAACCTCGCTTTGCAGAATGGCTCCTAAAGTTTGCCGAAGTCATCAAAGCAAGAGAGTTCTCAACGATCAAACAGATTACATACTTTTGGGACACCCTATAAAGATCTATCGGAACTGCTCTGGAACAAGTAATGGTTTCCATTTGCAGAAGTTCAGAAGCTAAACGAATAATTATAACTGCGATTGCACTATGCCAAGATTCAGAAATAGTCGAACGTGGAATATAACTGCGATTTTTATTTCACAATCAACGACTGCGCTCCGCTTTATTGTTGAAGACTAAACGCTCAAAATCTTTCGGAAGTATTAGGTTGTAAAGAAAGTTCCCGGGCACTTTTGGAATTTCATTTTCAAACGCATTTTTTCGGCGCTCGGTCGGACTTTGACACTAGGTGTTTTACACTGTTTAGTAGAGGGAAGCCTGAGGTTTTCAATACGCCTTCTGATTTCTATCGATGCCAAGACGTGTTTGACCTGCACATCGAAAAAGGAAATCTTTCCAACCATGAAAATTTCGCAACTTTTCTTCCTGTGCCCATTTTACTGTACAGTTCAAATAATTTCGTCCAAATCATGAGTGATCTGATTGAGGAACCTGTTAACTTCTGACCCGCAGCTGCACTCGAGTTTTGCGATTTGTGCTCAGAAATTACAAGCTGTCGAACTTGCCTCTGACTGCAACTCTTTACGCAGCTGGCGTCGCGTCTGCGGGGATCGCCACGCCTGGATGATGGGTCCACAAGATGTGTAAGATATTACCCCAACAATGTTCCCAATAATCAAAGATTTGGTCCTTTCTGTGCAGCACTAGAAGACTTCAAAATCACTTACTCGAAAAATGGTGCATTTTTGGGAGCAAAAAATGGTCGATTTTTCAAACTTTTTGGGGAAAATTTTTTTGCAGGTGGTCCTTCAAAAACATGAATGGTCCCCCTAACAGCCTTAACAGACCTCTATATGACTACAGCATCTGGGCTCTCCAGCTCTCATCCGGCATGAGATAAACCTGCACAAATAGGCCAGTTTTCGCGACGACCTTTTTCCCTTCTGCGCATGCTGGTGGGCCGCAGGGAGGTGCTGAGAAGCCAGCAAGACAAATATATGTTGTGGACAAAATTGTCTTTGCAATGAAGTTTGTAGCTTCAAGAAAGATTCAATCTGCTTCAAGTTATAGCGATTTGAAAAAAAATTTTCAAAAGTGCCCGGGAACTTTCTTTACAACCTAATAGTTAGACTAGCCAATTTTTTAATGAAAGTCCAGATTACTATCATTTAGTGGGAGGTTGTACATGTATCCAGTAACCTTTTTTTTTATTTCTCTGCGTCGTATACCTCAACATTAACCACTACCAAGTATTGTCTTTCATCAATAGAGCTAGCGTGTCTCTATTACACCATATGATAAAGCACTAAACTCGAAATGCGGGCTCATTCTGTCATTTGTAGGAAATTAAAAATTACGTGAATGAAAGTCTTTGTTTGTAATTTGAATTGTTCAACAAGCAGCAGATTTTCACAGAATTATAGAATAGTACTACGAAGCCGCAGGCTACAATACAATATTGACGTCAAATGCGTTGGTGGGCTCAAAAGCTTTGAAAAGGTCAAAGTATTGGCGCAAAACATAACGGACGCGTATCCGACTTTCATTGTCTCTTTTGCGATCTCGACATAAATAGCATGGCGGAAGATAAGCTGACAGGAAAATGAGATACCTGTTAACCTTCGTTGTGGTGAGCTTCAATGTTTATTTAGATGAGAAGTCGTGTCATAGTAATTTTAGATGTTTGTCCCCGTTGTGTGTTACGTGAGCGATCCTTATTTGCAAAATGTTGAGCTTAATTTGGTTCGTCACTACAAAAAGGTAGATTTTAACATTCACACTTGCCCTTATTTGAGGAAAAGCGCAGTCTTGGAGCTGTAACCCACCACAAACCAAAATTTCAATTTGCAGCTTCAACACTGTTTATCTCCGTCGTTTCAGACCCGCAGTCCATTCTGTGAAAAATCAGCGCGATTCCTCTTGAAAGAATTCAATTCACTCAAAGATCAGCTAACATTACCAAAGCCTCCTGCTAATTCGCCAAAAGATTCGAAACTGGATAAATTTCTCAGTGATCGACATTACACGCTACACTTCCCGAAAAGGTAAAAAAATTATTCTGCTTTGATGTAAGTATTTAGTCGAAAATTACAGCAAAGACTTCCTGAAATCCTGGTATGAAGAAATCAAGTGGCTGCCCGTAAGCTGATTTTCTTTTTCGAGTTTCAGGTTGTTCTGTAGGTAGAAACTTAACATATCACCAAAACAACACCAAATCAAGTTTTCGACAATCTTCAACTGCGAGCTTTCTTTTATACTATCGAAGTAATTTTAGTTGCTCTCAATGCATGCATCATTCTTACATCGTTCTTATCAATCCAAAGCCCTTTTTACTTTCTCTTTCTTTTAAGAGCGTGATCTTTATAACAATTTTAGCTAATATGTTAGGCTTAACATATAACATATGCTCAATGTAACAATTATGCTGAGCTCATCTAACCGGAAATTCATCGCAGCTCTACTCTACAACAAATTATCTTTCAGTACCTCACAAAGAACAAGTTTTTTGGATGTGCCTCGGGAGCCAAAGTGATCATATGTGTAATCGGAACAGATGATAGATGCGAAAATCTCACCCACGATGAACCATCAAAGATGAAGCAGCTTTTTTGTATGATGTTGTTATGCAATGAGCCGGATGAATCTTGTGGTTTCAGAATCGAGCAGTGGGACATGGAGAATTAATCCAAACTGATCGGGAAGATTCATCAAGGCTGTTGCGATTGTAACCAAAAGAACCTTTTAACAATAGTTTATCCAAGTTTCTAGGTCTCAGTTCCTGAGATTTTTCTACCAAACTTTAGATGTATTTCTTTGTGAGCAATACGATAAAACTAGACAATGCTTTTCGGCTACTTACTTAGAGTTGCAAAAAAGCCCGAGTCACCGGTCAGATAATAGAGGAATATCCGTAATGGAGTGGTGATTTTGAATGCGTTCAAAGACTCGTTGAATTCATGTCTTGCACTCTTTTGCGAAAATTATCTAGAGAAAAGTCATAATTTTTTCAGGAAGACCAAACTTCGCATTTCTTTCAAATAAAATGATTGTTCCGTCATGATAACAAAGCCCATGCCAGTTGACTGTACTCAGTTCTCGAACCAAGTACTCTATGAAACACTTTACATAGAAAACGCTGGCATGTGAAAGATGAAGGGAGTTTTTGCTAAGTTTGCAAAAGATCTGAAAATGATCCGTACAATACCGCCCTCAAAATGTGCAAAATTTCCTTCCGCGAAATCCGCGACATCCCGCGGATTTCGAGGAATTCCCGGATTTTGCGGATCACAATTACGCAAACTGCGTAGCGCCATAACTTCCTTCGGAACGAACCTACTCGGAATGCGGAAGCAGCATGTTCAGCTCGCCAAGGCAAACCTTTGATGTACAGCATGCCCTCGTCGCAAGGATATAACGCAGCGCCTACCCAACGTAAAAGATAACAGTGGGTAAATACTCCATAGTACTGTTTTTGTAAATTATAGTGCGCTTGAAAATAGCCACAGACGTCTTCTCAAAAGAGGTGGAAACCTTGGTGAATTCTGGAAAAAGTACGCATTTTCAAATTCTACTTGCCGTAACTTCCTTTGGAATAGATATATTCTGAATCTGAAACGTTGTGCTCAGCTCATCAGGTCGAATTTTTCTTTATACAGCATGCCCTCTTTCAGTATTGTTGGTTTTTGTGGACATCTCTTTGCAAAGGTGTAAAGCAGGGCGCTTTCTCCTCAGTAAATTCCGCAAGGAGCTTTCAATAGTGTTTCTTTTTTGGGTTATGGAGCGCTAAAAAGTAGCCGCAGTTTTCTTTCCAGAGGAAACAGAAGGGCTGGTAAATTCTGAAAAATGATGTCGTTCTAAATCTTGTTCACCATAACCCTAAAATTTCAAGCTGTCTTGCTAAGCAGATGTGATTTTCGTAATCAGCAGCTGGATAGGCTCTACGAGCTAGTTTTCCGAAATGTCCGGATTCCATTTTTCTCGTTTGACGCTCTGAAGCTCCTCCCGATGGATTTTGGTCAAAATGCTGATAATCTTGGATTGTAAGGAAATTGGGAGATTACGGGACACGCTGTTTACGAACATCGTAGTCTTTGAGGGATACAAGGGTCTTTTTGCAGAGATATGGCGAGGCAACTTTAACTGAGTCATGAAAGTTCGTAACTTCGCCTCCACCTCTCACGTATCTGTCAGAAAACTTAACCACTTGCTTTTAGCGGGTTAAATTTACTCGAAACTGTGCCATAATGGCGCGAGTCTCAGGTTCTAGTCTGTAAAAATCGCCGAGTACGAGCCTACGAAAACACGTCCTGAATTTTGCTCAAGATGTAAAGATCGCAAACTTCGTCGAAATTCCACCATGAGTGGTTGTATGGCCAAATATTGAGTTCACTTCACGCAAGGGATCCCACTGCATTGATATAGTGGTTGCGTGTGCTTCAGCTGCTTAGATGAATATGAAAGAAGTAGCTAGTCCAGCAGCAGAAGATCCATCAAGCTATGCAAGCAGAACAGATTTGATCAGCTATTATACAGCCACTCATAGTGGGACTTCGACGAAGTATGCGATCTTTACATTTTGCTCGAAATTCATAAGGACGTGTTTTCGTAGGCTCCTAACTCGGCGAATTTTACAGACTGGAACCTGAGACATGCACCATTCGATGGCACAGTTTCTAGTAACTTTAACCTGTAAAAGTAAGCAGACAAGTTTTCTGATAGATACGCGAGAAGTGCAGGCGAAGTTACGGACTTTCGTACTCAGTTACAGTTGCCTCGTGGCGGCAGGGACGCCCGCGAAAAATTTTTTTTACAAGGGTAATTTGAATTTTTGAAAAATTTTTAAAAATCATTTTGATCTTTACGAGAATACATAAGTCACTTGCACATTTTTATAACCCCTAAGTAAGTCTCAAAAATCTCGCTACCCTTTCTCGGACCCCCTCGGTCCGCCACTCGTCATGGTGAGTAAAATTTAAAACGCCATAGTTTTCTAGAATTCACCAGCCCTTCTATTCCCTTTTAGAAGAAGGCTGAGGCTACTATTTAGCGCACCATAATCACCAAGAATGGTACTATTAGGCGCTGCGTTACATCCTCGCGAAAGGACCTCCGCAGAAGAATTTGAGAAAACTGGAAACGGAATATCGAGGACATGATTTACATCAGAAGATTTGCCTTGATGTGCTGGACACAATGCAGCTTCCGGATTCGAAATATACTCATTCCGAAGGAAGTTGTGCGTGGTTTGCGTGATTCCGCGAAACTCCGCAAAATTTGCGGAATGTCGAGGAATTCCAGGACTGTCGCGGACTTCCGCGGAAATTCCGAAATTCTCCGACACTCAAGGAGATTTTGCACATTTTGAGAGCGGTATCTATGTAAATGCATCAAAAGCATATCCCTATTACAGTTCAATCTACGAATCGGAACTGAAGCAACAAAGTTGCCTTTGTAAATAAAATTTTCTAATCTCGCCAAAGACTCTCCACGCATGATTGACGGACTTAGAAAGCGATGATGAATTGTGTGAATATGTAGGCCTCAACTTTGAGATACTCTGAACATCAAAATTTACCACAAAAAGTACGCATCAGTATCTCATCGTTGTTGACGAACTCTGTTCACTTTTATCGAAATCACAAAAGAGCCTGACTGGATTTGCACACAATCACCTCCTCGTACTACTGACCTCAACAACGCTACAAAAGCCGAAGTATGATTGTCTCTAGGAAAAAAATGGTATACATTGATTTTCGCTTTCTCAGGAAATACTATCAAAAACTTCTTGTGGAATCTACTGTGCGCAATGCGCGCTGCTTTACACCTTTGCGAAGAAAAACCATGCAGTTCATGAGGAATTATTAGGTTGTCCGGAAATTAATATTCGTTTTGAATTTCAAACGCAATAAGTCAGACACTTTTCATACTTGAATAATTTTTAAAGTACCATTCAATAGAGCAAAGCAAGCCCTACAAGATGGCAATCTTGATTTAGCAAAAGCTTTGATCCACCTCGAGTTTCGAGCCAAAAACTAAAATGATTCAACTGCCCGAAAAATTGAGACAAATCATAACTCAGTTCATAAGAGCCTTACAAAAATTCTAACTTGCTCACGTAAATACTATCTACATAAGACATCCCCGGAAGGTCTACTACGACCAACTTAGTGAAGAGTGTTTTTGACTGGAGAAAAGCCCTCAATGCCGGTATGTCGGTGGATATTTTCTATGCCGATCTATCTAAAGCGTTTGATAAGATTCCGCATTGTATACTTCTGTCGAAACTTCAAAATTATGGGATTACTGGCAATCTTTTAAAATGGTTCGAATCCTATCTTGAGAACAGATATATGACAGTCAGAGTAAGGCAGTCATTCTCCAAGAGATACAAATGCACTAGTGGGGTCCCCCAAGGTGGGATACTCTCCCCATTACTGTTTCTGATCTTCACTATTGAATTACCTGCCCTATTGAATGTGAATGGAGTGAGTGTTCAGATTTATGCGGATGACATCAAGCTGTATGTATGCTATAATGAGGAAAGTCATCATGTCATGCATACAGCACTTCAATCTTCTATCGATAGATTGGGTAGATGGGCGTCGTGCAATGGTCTTTTTCTAAATGCTAGCAAGTGTTCCTTTCTACACCTTAGTAATTATCAGCCGACTGAGTATCAAGTGAATGGTACTTTGTTGACTGTCTCTACAGGTCAGAGATCTGGGTGTATTGATTGATTCTAAATTGAAGTTCACAGAGCATATTGATTATGTAGTGCAAAAAGCTTATGCCTCATTATTTGCAATCTTTCGATATATTCATTCATCTGACCAGCTTTTACTTACTAAATTATATAAGGCATATGTTATCCCACACCTGGAATGTTGCTCTCAGGTGTGGAACCCATCTTGTAAAAAGGAAATACTGAAGGTCGAAAAAGTCCAACGCATCTTCACGCGTATGACTCTTTTTCGTAAACTCCAAACTATTTCAAGAAAAGATATTCCTGCATATGATAGACGTCTTAAGATGATGGGTTTAAAGCCTCTTTTGAACAAAAGAATCATATCTGATCTGGTTTCTTGTTTTCGGATATTAAGGAAGGAAATTTATCTGAGAGCTAGCAGCTTCTGGGTCTTTAGACCAGTAAGCTGTAGGCTAGGAGGATTCAATCTCCACTATCCCAGATTGAACAAAAAATTCTACTCCGGTCTTTTTAATTCGTTGTTTTATCGATGTGCCCGTTGGTTAAATCGATTACCTACTGAACTTTTGTCATCAAAAAAATGGGTGGGTATACAAAAGGGGTTTGCAAAAGATGGTCTCTGAGGTTCTGAACTGTAATTCTTATCTTTGTTGATTTTCACTCAGTTTGATTCAGGTCATGAAGGTGGACAAGTAATCTCGATATTCGCAAGTTGCCTTATCTTAGTCTTTCTTCATTTTTGTTTTAGTGTTCTGTTTATCTCGATATTGTTTTTTTTCAGGTCGTCGTGCTAGTTCTGGCGTGATTTCGAGCTTTGTGTTACTACAAAATTTTATATCGTTTTTCAAACTGAGTTTACGGACTATGAAGCTTATCTTTTCTGCCATTTGTCCTCAATTTTTCTACCTCTTATTAGAATGAGTGTACATCTATGGTACCATTCATCTCTGTAGTAGTTGTTTCTGACCATGTTTATATTTGCCAACCGTGAACCAACCAGTCTTATCAACAAGGGGTTTTCTGATGGCGTTGTATCACAGCTACCTAGCCCCATGCCCTGCCACTTCTCCTTGAAAATTCATCTAGATGTTCAATAGATCTTGCGCCCCTCTAAAATAGATCTATACTGGGGGCCAGTCAGCTAGCTTTACCGGCAGGCTCGCTGACTCTCAAATGACGGGGTGGGCCACAATAATTTTAGAGTGAGCAAGACTTGGATTCTATACGGTCTATAATATATACGGTCGTTCGCAGCTTGACTTTTTAGGTGATTGAACGTCTTGGTAGGCCTGGGGAATGGGTTTTTCATCCTGTTCTTCTATTTCTCTATTTTTTAACTCCTGCGATTGAGACTGGCTGGATTCTCGTTTTGTTCATAGTTGCTTTGTCTATTTCTTCTTTTTCTCATTTAGGCGCACCATGAGCGTATTGAAATAGATATATAAATGAATAAATAAATAAATATCAAGAATGAATGCTAATGTAAGGGGCATGTTTGTAGTGTGTTCATAGTGTACGATGGGTCCCATCTACCTTAAACGCTATTTAGCTCAAAAAATGTGTCCAGCTACGAAGAAAAGCCCAAAAAAAAGAAAAACCCGCTGCGTTTAGGTCTGCGAAAAGGCACATTTTTTTATTGGCTAGGTGAAGCAATATCCATATATTACTTTCCCCGGTATTTGGGTCTTTCTGTAAGCAAGAAATAACTTTTAATTCAAGGTTCAAAAAAAACTCTCCACATGCTTCAAAGCGCAGCCAGAGCGCTTTTGAAAAAAGTATCCATGACGTACCTAATCAGTGGCCTAAGGTTGTTAGTATAAGTGACCACAATATCGCTAGTTGACAGCCACTCTTGATGAAGATATAAATAAAACAATTTAGCTCGGCGTCTATTGGCAGATCACAACCTAATAGTAGCCGCAGACTTCTCTCCACAAGAGACATAAACGTTGGTGAATCCTGAAAAAAGCACGTATTTGAAATTCCACTAGCCGTAAGACGTCTGCAAATCAAAAATGTTGAAATCGGGCATGCTGTATAACGAAATATCCGCCTTGATAAGCTGAACACAATGCTTTTTCCGATTTGAAATATTCGTTCCTAAGGAAGTTACGGCGATTCGATAGAAGATTGAAGTGCTTATGCATGACATGATGACTTTCCTCATTATAGCATACATACAGCTTGATGTCATCCGCATAAATCTGAACACTCACTCCATTCACATTCAATAGGGCAGGTAATTCAATAGTGAAGATCAGAAACAGTAATGGGGAGAGTATCCCACCTTGGGGGACCCCACTAGTGCATTTGTATCTCTTGGAGAATACTGCCCTACTCTGACTGTAATAAAGTGCGGTTCATAATTATACGAACACCTTGAATTTTGAAAATTTTGGACTTTTTGGAAGAAACTCAAAAAGCCGTTGGTACCACGCGATGGAGCACAGCCGAAAACGGTATATGATCCATAAAAATGGAAATCGATGTCAATCTTAAGAGTGTTTTTGCGCCTAATGCGAATTTTGAGCGGTTCATAATTATACGAACACTTCAAACAAAGGTCCATTTTTCATTCAAGATTGCAATCTTTCGAGTCCAAATTTTTTGTAGAGTTACAGTAACAAAGTCTGACATATCTGCTACACACTAAACCCAGTGTAGTTCAAAAAGAGGATCTTTACTTTTTTCGGATTGCTCTAAATGCTTTTGGAGTGCTTGCGCTCCAAAAACATTCATTCTTCTGTAGTTCACGCACTCTAATTAGCTTCTACCAAGACTATGAGATAAAATACCTTGGATAGGTACTTTGTTTGACTCTTGGAAAATCTATGCGTTTTCGTGCCCCTTTTCAACCAAGTTCCAACCTCACCCTAAAGTTAGCACGATTTCGAGCCTCAAAACTCAGCTTTACTCCCGCGCAAACACTTGATATGAAGCAGCTGCATTGTTTGCATGATGATGTATCCATGTCAAAGCTTTTGGGTTTCTTGTAGAACTGATCTTGAGGCTATGTAGCTACAAACCAAATAAAGGTGTGACTGCAATAGTAAAAACAGTGGTTTTGGTGAAATGACGTCTGCGTGGCCGAAACAAGCGCTCAATGCTACTGATTTTTTCTAGCCAAATACACTGTCTTGTGAGCTTCTACATACTATAAGCTTACCTCATTGTAGGGCTTCAGAAGCTGAGTTTAGAGGCTTGAAATCGTGCTTACTCTAGGGTAAGTTTGGAACTTGGCTGAAAAACGGCACGGAAGCGCAAAGATTTTCCAAGCGTTAAAAAACACCTATCCACGGAGCTTATTTTATCTCATAACCTTGGTAGAAGCTAATTAGAGTGCGTGAACTACAGAAGAATGGATGTTTTTGGAGCGCAATCACTCCAGAAGCATTTAGAGCCGTCTGAAAAGAGTAAAGATCCTTTTTTTGAACTGCACTGGGTTCAGTGTGTAACGGATGTTTCAGATTTTGTTACTGTAACTCTACAAAAAATTTGGATTCGAAAGATTGCACTCGCGAATGAAAAATGGACCTTTGTTTGAGGTGTTCGTATAATTATGAACCGCTCAAAATTCGCATTAGGCGCAAAAACACTCCTAAGATTGACATCGATTTTCATTCTCAAAGATCATATACCGTTCTCGGCTGTGCTCTATCGCATGGTACCAACGGCTTTTTGAGTTTCTTCCAAAAAGTTCAAAAACTTTCGAAATATAAGGTGGTCGTATAATTATGAACCGCACTTTATATCTGTTCTCAAGATAGGATTCGAACCATTTTAAAAGATTGCCAGTAATGCCATAATTTTGAAGTTTCGACAGAAGTATACAATGCGTAATCTTATCAAACGCTTTAGATAGATCGGCATAGATAATATCCACCGACATACCGGCATTGAGGGCTTTTCTCCAGTCAAAAACACTCTTCACTAAGTTGGTCTTAGTAGACCTTCCGGGGATGTCTTATGTTGATAGTATTTACGTGAGCAAGTTAGAATTTTTGTAAGGCTCTTATGAACTGAGTTATGATTTGTCTCGATTTTTCGGGCAGTTGAATCATTTTAGTTTTTGGCTCGAAACTCGAGGTGGATCAAAGCTTTTGCTAAATCAAGATTGCCATCTTGTAGGGCTTGCTTTGCTCTATCGAATGGTACTTTGAAAATTATTCAAGAATGAAAAGTGTCTGACTTATTGCGTTTGAAATTCAAAACAAACATTGATTTCCGGACAACCTAATAATTCCTCATGAACTGCATGGTTTTTCTTCGCAAAGGTGTAAAGCAGCGCGCATTGCCCCCAGTATATTCCGCAAGGAGCTTCTGATAGTATTTTTTCTTTAGGTCATGTAGCCGCAGTTTTCTTTCTAAAGGAAACAGAAGGACTGGTAAATTCTGAGAAAATGATATCGTTCTAAATTTAACTCACCATTACCCTAAAATATGAAGCTCTCTTGCTAAGCAGATGTAATTTTCGTAATCAGCAGTTGGATAACCTCTGCGAGCAAGTTTTCCGAGATGTTTGAGTTATTTCACTTTTTCTCGATATACGCTCTAAAGCTCGCCGATTGATTTTAGTCAAAATGTTGATGCTCTTGAATTGTAAGGATACTTCGCTTAGGATACACGGCCGCACATTCAAGGAAATTTTGCACATTCTGTAAGCGGTATTGCATATACAGGGTGTTTGAAAAGTTCGTGGCCTAAAGTACTTCTAATTCGAATTTTGATGCGTTTTCTGTTTTATTGTGCTCATTGGACCTAAATACCATCACTTCTGTAAAAAATTAGATTTTTTTTGTGGTTTCTTTGATTTTTTTGTTAGATTGAAACACATCAGAATAGCTTTCCAAACCCCTTCCCTCAAAACGCTTGTTACAAAAAAGGAAACATAATTTTCAGAAAACTTAGTATACCTTCTTAAAGCCCTTTCTTCAAGGTTTCTTAAATGTGCTCTCACTTTCGTAGAAGTAAGTTTGTTTGAAAAATATCGTACCGCGAAAGCCAAGAGATCCACTTTCAGGATCTTTTTGTCAAAAAGTGCAGCACCGAAATTTTTATATCTTATCTTAAAAACCTTTGCAAGCGTGCAAATTTCTCGAAAACGAATACAACGAAGGCCAGAGAGTTGTGCTACAAATAAATGTTAAAATAAGACTTCTAAATTTTTTCAAACTGAAAAAATTTCAGCGCAAACAGGGTGCCGCGCCTGTCTGCTGTGATTCAGCGCATAAAAAATCTTTGTTAGCATGCTAATGTAGAACTTTTATTATATAAAGAAAGTGTAAATCTAGGACTATTTGTAGTAAAAAAACCAAAAGCTGTTTGCCTTTTCCGGCGTTGGAAAAAAAGAACAAAACAGATAACACACTCTCCAAGGAAGCTGAAAAAATTGTTTACTTCCAAATTTTTTAGGGTATTTTGAGGCAAAAAATATTTTTCTTTGTTGATTCAGGGGTTTCAAGGTTTGTAGAACACATATAGCAAAAAACGCGTCAAAATTCGAATTGGAAGTACTTTAGGCCACGAACTTTTCAAACACCCTGTATATACACAGCTCTTTCCAGGTGAAATCTGGAGCCATCAAGATTTTTCAGCTACCCTAAAAATCGGATTTCCTTCCAGAATTTTCCTACTTCCAACATGGTCTTTATATAGTAAACACATACAGTGGTACTATAGTAGTGGTAGTGGTATCCAAAAATTTATTTAGTGGATTTTTTCCATGGCTTAAAATTGAGGAAACAAGCCAGTAATTTATCAGCAACAATATTACTCACTGTCAGTGCAATTTGCCAGATATTCTATCAAGTTTAGAAAATTCTGAGTTTTTCCAGGTAGCTTCGATCTTAGGCATCTGATAATGTTGATTTTGCTATAGCGCTCGAAGTAACGGAGCGTGATCATTTTGCAGCGCTTGTTCTGCTCTATCGAATCTACCCTAAAACTACTAAGACTGCATCAAACCCATTAATCTTCGGAAGTTGAAACTTTTGTAAGGGCGTTATGGTTAAACACTGATTTTACACAGCAATATAGATTTACCGTTTACCGCTTCAAAATAACAGCTTTCGAAAATACCGTGACAGCCGGGGGGGAGGGGGGGGGGGGGAGCATCCAAAAACATGATGATTTTATCCCCAAAGACTCTACAAATCTGAAACAAAAAGCATCTTTTAGAAAGAAGAGAAGAAGCTGCATTGAATACACCCGAGTTGCTTGCTGACTTTCTATGAGATTTGAGTTGACCAAATATGGAGTTTGTTAAGATCAAAAATTGATCTCAGGAATTTTGAAAATTAAGATGAGAAAAAAAATGTTGTAGTGTTCCCTTAAGGTTTGCTCTATACATCGGCTACTTGGAATCCTTCGGAGAATTGTTATAAAAAAATCAAAAAATTGTGGAACTTGACCTTCCAAAAGAGCATGGGTCGCAAATCTTGATCAACTAAGAGCTCATTGCATATGACGCAATGAAATTATAATCATTAACACATTGACGATCAAAGCGTTTCACGGACCAGTTAGCATTTTTTAGATAAAATTAAGCGCAATTTCACCTACAGTGCACTTATAATAACTCTGGAATGCTGGCAAAAACAGTAAAGATTGTGTCTAGATTCAGCACGAAAAAAAATCTCCCGGAGTGGGTTGGGTTTGATACAAAAACAGTAGCCATTCCAACGTTACACATGGTGTGTCAAGCGGTCATCAATGTGTTGAAAAGAGGATGAAATGCTGCATTGAATGCTACCCAACGTCGCACTCCAAATCTTTGTTCCACAATGTGGCGCCCGTCTCGGAAAAAGCGAAATTTCTTTCGGAATGACCTAATACTTCCCCGGCAAGTCTCACATTTCATGTTTGGAAATGGCGTAGTGCTACTTTGTATTATGGAGTGATATGCACTCACTTCGTTACCCTGATGTGCCTCCTAGATGGAAGAAAAGGTATCCCTTAAAGGCAGTGGGTCGGCAGAATGAGACCCGTGGCAAAACAAGGTCACAGAGTAGGAGCCCCCATAATGGAACCTATGGGCCAAGGTTCGGTCTTTCTCTGCCACTTCTAACCCCCGAAATTTCAAAGCGAAAGCAGCGCTCATCTCCTGTCCTCTCCGAACCCGCCCACCCCATGGACGAGTGAACGCGAAGCCCGTCATGGCGAAGACGTAGAGTCGTTGCGGGACCTCATGCTTATAGCCTGCGGCTGGCGCTCTGACCGCGGAAGTCACTCATCCATGGGATGGGCGGATTCAGAGAGGACAGGAGATGAGCGCTACTTTCGCCTTGAAATTTCGGGGGTTAGAAGTGGCAGAGAAAGATCGAACGCCCATAGGTTCCATTATGGGGGCTCCTACTCTGTGACCTTGTTTTGCCACGGGTCTCATTCTGCCGACCTACTGCCTTTAACTCCAATAGTTTAAAAGCTTCACAAGCATGCAAAATTTTTGAAAATTAGTGCAATGAAGATCAGAGGGCTGTTCTGTAGACGTTTGTTGAAATAAGACTTCCAAAATTTTTTAAACCGAAAAAATCCGCAATGGGGCGCGATTGTCCGCTGTAATCTAGTATCTAGTACATAAAAAAATTTTTGTTCGCAAGCTGCTGAGGAACTTTTGTAATTAGTATAAAGAAAGTGTAAACTTAGGACTATTTGTAGTAAAAACGAAAAGCTGTCTCTGTTTTTCGGCGTTGATAAAAGTAAAACGACTCAAAAAACACACCCTTCCACCATTTCAAGGCAGCTAAAAAATTTGTTTGCTTCCAAATTCTTTGAGGTATCTAAAGGCGAAGGATATTTTCTTTGTTGATGGTTTCTAGGTTTAGCGAACAGATATAGCAAAAAATGAATTAGAATTTGCAGTTGAAGCACTTAAGGCTACAAAATTTTTAAACCCTGTAGTTACCAAAAATTAGCTACCCTATAGAATTTTTGAAATTGTTGGACATTATAGGCAATAGTACAATTTGCGGCATTCATAGCGCTACAACAAAGCACTAGTAAATTCCAGGTTTTGGTTACGGTGTTATTAGGAAGGAAGAAATTGCAACTCCTGACCATCAGTTTCGGGTATGTCTGCTGTTAAGTTTGCTGTCAAGTAATATTACTAAAATGTGTAATATTACTGAATTGTCAAAATTTAGTGCGGGATCAGTATCAAAGCCCATTACAGCGGCAGCTGTATGCTTTTGTGACCAAAGTAAATTCTCCCTAGACGACGGAGATTTTGGCCCAAACTGATTTTTTGTTAGGGCTTCTATATTCTAGTCGAGGCAACTAATGTTCTTGCTTGTTCCTTTCAAGGTCACAAATTCTCAAAACAAAAAATCTACAAGAAGTATGTCGCAGATGTTACAGTAAGACATTTACTTAAGCAGTTGTTGGGTGAGTGAATGTTCGTTCAGGAAAACTTATAATCCTAAAAAATCAGTAATCAGGTGGCTGGGACGGACAATTTTCAATCCATTCAGCTTGGATACAACAACAACTTGGAACTGGAAAACTAACTGAATATGTTAGAGAACGTTCCACTATATCCATAGGAACGCAGTGGATTTCTTCAAATTTCGGATATCAAGTTCTATGTGTTTGTAACTTTTTTTGGAAATGAGGTTAAGCAGAAATAAATATTGGGCCATCTCACCGAGTCTTCGTCAGGAAAGAGCTATAAAGAATTTGTCAAATCATCTTCTTTAGTCCGTCGTTAACGACAAACAAGTGACGAGATCAACGATAGGACAGAAAGCAGCGTAAGAATGGAGTTCCTTAGCAATACATTAACAAATCTGTCACTAATTCTAGGGAAGAAGCGTTCTACTACATGAGCAGCAAAAGGCTTGGTTTCGATTGTTGTCCGCTGATCGTATAGGACCATGGGGTGGCTGAATTGCAAGCCCGATTCAGATGCTTTCGTTTATGGCAAGCTAATCGTGAAGTGATAATCAAAGACTCTTTAATAGAACACTTCTTTCTGTGAAGTGAAAGTTTGCACCGATACTTTTAAAAAGTGATCTCTACAAAAGTGAGACGCTCGTTGTAGTTTTTCTAGATTGTATTCGCTAAAAATGTGGAAAATTTCAAAAAAATCTACTTTTAGATTCGGTTTGCATCCATGATTTTCTCGAGTAAACTTTCTTAAGCACGTAATGAAATACAAATTGCATTATTTCTGAAATTGGCTGCACTGCAACGCAGACCTTCTGTGAAAATTTGCCAAAGGTTTCAGTGCAAAACTCGTGTTTCAAGCCAATTATTGAGTATTCAAGACTTTTCTAGGTTTTGCATAACGTATATGAGGACTATTTTGTTTTTAAAAATTCTCTGCTGAATTTGTAAAATACTCACTGATTTGGATCACTTGTCTGATTAAGCAGTTCCTTAAGCGGATCATGACAGTTTATTCAGTGAACTCTTAACACCTCTCACTTAGTCTTTGATGCCCCAGCGCAAAAGGTTTAGGTAATCTTGCAAAATCTCTATAACGTTGCTGTATCCAGAAACTATACTCTTACTTGCTTTATCAGCTCGTAAAAGTCTTAAAGACAAAGCGTTCAGTCTTTATCGAAGTGCGTCATTGAGCTACATTGTTTTCGCAGTAGAAAAGCTCTCCGTACAAATTAAACATGAGTAATGTTGGTGTGGACTACACAGTGATAATACATAGCTCATAAGTGATTAATAGGCAAGCGTCAATGGCTTCTCGCAAGGAGATTCTCTATCAACAAAATTAGTGCATGAATGGTTAGCACCAACACAGTGCTTGAGCAGTACCCCACGGTATGGTATGATCAACTGGTTATTGCTTGCACTTATCTAAGACTAGTAGTCAGGTCTTGGTTTGTCTCTAAATATTAAGGGATTTAATGGATGTCAGCATGATGGAAGAAGGCCAGGAAGTGCAACTATGTATGCTGGTTAGACTCGATAATAGGCTTGAAATGGCAATCACAATCAGCAAGGCAGTACGTCGATGTTTTTTATAATAGGAAACTTCTGCCTAATCATGCTTTGTAACGCCTTCAGGAGTAGTCGGAACGAGATTTCTTCCACGAGCTAGGTCATGTGCTTCATCATATCGAAAACAATCACGATTGTTGGGATCAGGGCTCGGCACGAGGTGGCTAGATGAAAATGCAAAAACGAACTCCCCCTTGACTTTTGGGTATTTTTACGAAGTCCCCTTTGACCCCCCACCATATTCCCTAAAAATCCTCCAAAAAACGAAACGTCGACTAAAAAAAAACGCCGCCAATTTTGCGTGTCTTACTCCACAAAAACGAAACCCCCTTTGCTTTTTGTCCCAAAAACGATATCCAGTTTGCTTGTAAGCCACCTGTGCCGAGCCCTGGTTGGGATGACGATGTAGATCTTTTTGAAAGCCTTTGTGATGATCTTTGTTAAAGTAACTTATGAGCTTGTTTGAAATCAAGTTACAAATATTATCTGCAATTTTAAAAGAAGTGTGCTCAATAAAAGTTAATCAAATGTAATAGCAGTAAAAAATCTCCAGGTTTTGATATGTTGCTATACAGGATGTCTTCAAAAGCTGTATCGAAGTCTGATCTGTAAAAACTCTCTTGTATAAGGAGCTTCACCTTTCTTTGAATTCTATATTACAGGCTGATTTCGACTTAGTAGTAAGTATAGAGCGATCCGATAGCCACTCATCATTACTGCAAGACTACGGTAGAAACTTACTGCTTACACCGTCATTGTGGGTTAGCCGTGTTTCCACAAAACCTTTTGAAAATCTGAAGAGTGGCAATGTGTTACGAGTTCGCGCGCGCTGATTCCTACACTTAATATTTACAAGTTTGTATATTTTCAAAATAGTATGATTACATTATATGTAATTGTTTTATGTTTTTTAAAATGTTTTTAAAATTTTTTGGATATGAGGGGCCAGGTACAATATTTCACGAATGGTGGGACGTGGCTTTAAGCCACGAGTATACTTCACGCATTTTTAGTCGCTACGCCATCTGGTTATGTGCCAGATGTCTTCAGGGCCCGTAGTAATCTACCCTACCTGCCGGCACGTCTTGCCCTCAACTCGCCGCGATCTCGCCCTCAGGTCATGAAAACTGTCAGCGCCCTCTCTAGCTTCCCCAGAGCAATCAGTTTGGCACTCTCCAGGTCTGACGGTCCAGCTTAGAGGTGGGCACCAGATGGAGATCGAAAAAAATCCGAAAAATCCCGAGAAATTCAAATTTTGGACCCAAAAGATTGACCTGCCGGCAACTTCGTGAGGTATTTTGTCGAGTTTCTGCCGCGATCTCGCCCTCAACCTGCCGGCATCTCGCTATCATGTCAGCAAAGAAAGGAAAATAGCGTGTGTATTGAGGAGTGCAACCTGCCGGCATCTCGTCGTGCCCCTACCACGTCGAGATAAAGGCAGGTTCATGACGCTGTGATTTTGTGTGGAATTTTTTGGATTTTTCGGACAATTTCTTTATTTTTATGACTTTTTCTTTGTAGCCGAGGCATGCTTATGACCCGAAACGCATGATAAATATAGAAAATTGCTGGAATGATAAGCTTTGCTTGGTTGCTGAGACAAACAATGATCATAGGTTTTTCTGTGCACAACTCCGTTCTTCGTTTTTGCGTGTTTTTATATCAATGTATGTGCTAGTTTGTAGCGAGTTTCTTTTGAAGATTCTTCCATGTTTATTGCTTTCTGAAGTTGGAACCTACGTTTACGGTCTAAAACTATATCCTCGTGTTCAGTGACACTTTTTTTGGTCGAGGGAAGGGGGAGCGGGGACCACGCCCTCCAAGGTTTTTGAGGAACTTTACATTGCTTTACGAACCTGCGGTTTTGAAATTTTGAGAAGAGAGGCGTGGCGGTTGTCACTTCGTTAAAAAAAGCTTCAAACCAGGCTATTTTGAATTTTTCGCAGATTATAACATTTGTCTATATACAAATGAAAGCAAGTTACTTGCATATCCCTGTAACACATGCAGTTCTTGAAGATCACGCGAGCTGTCCTTAGCGGGGGGGGGGTGAACACTTTAGGGCAGTGTCGGAAGCGTACTGGCCATTTTTTAACTAAAATAATGTTGCTCACAAATTACAGAATCCATTTATGCGCACGTTTCTGGAGGGTGACGGAAGAGATATTGCAAAAGCCTTTTACGATGATGTTCGGAAGCTGGTGAGAACTGGTGGTCGGGTTAGACGACTTCAACCCTAGCAAAATTGTGAGCTCCAATCTGAAGCTGGGTAAGGTTCGATCGAATCCATCAAATTCTTGTTATCTTTCTTTTAATTCTCGTTTTTTTCTGTTTTGCTGAGAGTTTATGTATTCTTTGTTGTTCCCAAGTGAAGATTGGCCTTCGCTTTAACCGATTTCACGCTTTCGGCCTTGGGTTGGTTCCATACCTAATCTGAGGATCAACTTCCACAATGTCCTCTGTTTTTGCGCGAGAAGATACGAGATCTCTATGCTACACTCCAATGGGTATGACTTTTTCTAAATGATTACTGTCTTGAGAACAATCTCGAATCAGCAACTTAGTTTTTTTTGCAAATGGGCTGACACAGAGCAAAACAGGGTGGTAAGAAGTTCAGGCAGCATTGAGAGCCACCCGTGTGTCGGTTAGCGCTATGCCAGCGCTGTGTTAGCACTAAGTGGTTAGTCAAAGTGGCCTTCTAGAATAAGATGCTTACTGCTTCGAAGGGCATGTAACACTAATATCGAACTTGCCTTCATTATCTGCTGCGGGATTCTGTGCGAGGAGTTATGAAGATTTGAGCAAGAATTCAAATGCCATGATTTGTTTAAAATTAGTCCTCATCTCTTTCTAGACCGTAAATGAGGAAGCGGCGAATGAATCTCTGAGAATATTTATTGCTTAGGATAGCCTGACATTTAAGCTCTAGGAAAATGTTAAGACTAATTTTATTCTAGCTGCGCATTCAAATTCCTGCTCAGAAAGATCTGCATAACTCCTCGCTCTGAAACCCGCAGCAGATAAGGACAGAAGTGGAATCAGCGTTTCATGCCCCTTAAAGCAATATACATCTCATATCAACACGCCACTTTGACTAACCATCCTTTCTTTGTTAGATGCGCCTCGTACAATCGATTGAAATCCTGGCACGGCTCTGGCACCGGCAACTTTGAAGGCAGCTTAGAAACTTGAAGTAGCTCTCACAGGCCTCCAAAAACCATCATCAGTTGTTAGGATCTTTCAGGACATCCCTTATGTTTACTGTGAGCCGTTGCTCGATTCTGCTATGTTAAGCAACACCGTGTTCCATGCTCAAGATAAAGTTATCAAATCAAATCTTGGGGAAATTACGGTACCGCTTTCGTTCATTCCCTAGGTACATGAGATCAGAAATGATATTTAGGGTGGGCAAAGGGTACTGCAGTGCACATTGCCAAACTTGGAAGAGCTTGTGTGGCACAATGTTGATATGGATCTTCTCTTGGTGAGTAAGTTTCTTATATCTCACAAGCAAAGGATACCGAGTTGCACTGGAGTTCAGCAAGGATATGGTGTACATCTTCTTGCTAGTCGTCAGTGCGACTTAGTATCCTTTACTCGTCAACCCAACTCATACAAGTTTATCTTATTTCAAGCTTATATTTCTTCAGAAATCAAACTTTCCGAAGTATTTGCTGTCGATAACTGCGGAAGCTCAGTCGATGTATGGGTTTCAGTTGTTGAGTAAATGTTCCAGCGTGGAAAATCACGGGACTGAAAGTTCCAGATAATCCGTGAGTCTGCCTGGGCTGTGTTATTGTTTTAGAGTTTGGCGACGACATGTGACTTAATCTCAGGGAATAGCGGAAAGAAATCTGTGCAAAATCATTTAATTTTGCGATTTAATAGGAATAAGCGTTTTGTTTTGTTTTGGACCTATTTTTCAGTTCGCTAAAATACTAATGTTTATAGGTGAAGCCCATATCAATACTATGTTTTCAAGGTCTCAGTACGATGGCTATCAAGTGGAGCCTATTCAGTTTTTTCGGGAGATCATCTCTATCGAGGTTAGATAGTTGCTTTTGCTTTCTTTGGAGGCTTTTCTCAAGGCAATATCCTGCGTTTGAGACAGTCTTTTTAGATTTTCGTCTTTTGCTAGACATCGAGCTTTCGATTTTTTCTTCTACGGGGAGTTTATGCTATTATGTTTTTACGACTGCTTTTACATGCATCTATAAAGGTATGTTTTCACGATGAGCATAAGATTTAGACTGTTTCTCCCAATCCTGCAAATACTACAGGCAAACGACGACAAACATATCGCAGTCTATGTAAGGAGCAGCCCCAATATTGAAGATCTTCCCACCATGGACCCAAAGTTAGCCCACCGACGCATCTTAGATGTTTAAGTTACATAGCGTTGCTTTCTTTAGGATTTCGTTGATTGGCACAGAAGTGTTTACGATTTCATATTCAGTCTGGCCAAGAAAGAGATTGTCCATGACTATGACTTCATATTCTTATCAGGTGAGGATGTACCAATCATCTTGTTTATTTTTGCCTTTAGCTTCTTTTCGGCTGCGTATCGTGCACTCTCAGGCCCGTATTTGCGTACATTCCTTGCGAGGATGCTTCATATCTCCCCACTCTAGGTATCTTTCTTCTTCCTCTCTATCTTGCTTATGAAAGTTCTCATACCCTAATACCTACACATAAGGCCCTGGCCAGACCTTGCTCAAAAGCGCCCAAATTTCTCTGATGTCTCTTCGCTTGCTTGTGTGAGGAGAGATGAGAGAGATTAGAGAAATTTGGGCGCTTTTGGGCGTTTTTGAGCACTTTTGGGCGTTTTTGAGCGAAGTCTGGCCGGGGTCTAAACCTTCATCTTATATATAAAGTTGAATGTCTGTTTATACGCCTGCCTGTCTGTCTGTATGTCTGTATGTCTGTGTCTGTCTGTCTGTACGTATGTTCCAAATAGAAAACTCCATTTCTGAACCGATCCGGACCAAACTTGGCACACATACACTTCGGGCCCCGGCGGATGTCATAGGCTACTTTTCGGCATCGATCGATATCGATTTTTATCGATTTTTTTGCAGAGTTCACTACGGGGCTGGGAGTTTGCACAGGGAGGTAATCGAGCATGCTGATTACGAGTACAATATTAGTTCTCGGATTCATCCATTACTTTTAACGATTTTATCGATTTTCTGCAACGTTTAAGCTACGGGGTCGGGATTTGACACAGAGGGGGGGGGGAGGGATGAGTGGGCACGCTGATTTCGAGAATACGGGGATAGGGAATTGGCATGTAGGAGTGGGGAAGACTGCACAGGGATAGGTATGGGATCTTTATCATTTTGACAGGGCCGGGCGGAGCGTAAGCCAGCTAGTAAGCAAGATAGAGAAAGAGGAAGAAAGATACGTATGGAAGCGAGGTATGACGCATCCCCTCCTCCTCTCCTCAGTGGGGATGTACGTGCATACGGGCCTAAGTGTACGGGGCCAGTGCGTTGTCACGAGGACGGTTGGTCGAATTATTAATCGCACTGACTGGTCGCAGATTGCGGAGCACGCGCCGCGTCGCCAAACCCTTGCACCTGTACAACAATATCGTTTAAACTGTGTTCTCCTGGCAATTCAGCGTTGTGTGTTCCGCAAACTACGGCTAGTCCTTCTGATCGACGACTCGACGAAAGCGCATTGACTCGTATCTCACGCTATTTTATAATTTTTCAGAATGTATTAAAATTTGGTGCGAGGCGTCTTTGTGGAGGCATCCATATGTTCACGAAGGTAAGTTGTACCCCTTCATGTAACCTTTCTTCTATGTTCCTATGAAGAACATGAATTATTCTAGTGTCCGACGAATGCTCCAACATTTTGCCTCAGCATGAAAATATGCTCACAGCATCGATGACTGCGTTGAAGCACTAGAGGATCCAAAGACTTTCGCTAACAGTATTGTCATTATAGATGTCGTTTTTTTCTAATTTATCATCCGCGTTGATGTGCTTACAAAGTATGAACTCGAATGGTATTACAACTATGATTACATGGAAATTCCGAAAGATTGGCAATGTCTGCAGCTTCTACAGTTCTAAAGAACGTTTCGCGCGAATTGTCTGGGTCCGCAAATTTTTTTTCCGTCAGCCGTCATTTTTGCGTATTTGTACCTTTTGTAACAGATTCTGCTAAGGTAGCTGCACTTTTGTGCGCATTCAACTTGTAAGCACTGTTGCTTTGAGGGTCACCTTTGCTTTCTAGCTACCTATCCCACCACCGTATCAGCGAACGATTTTCATCGGCTTGCAGCATTTGTGCAGGAACACATTAAGAGGGTGCTGGATCTTTGAGGGGCAACAGCATGCAAGTCCTGCGCCAAATAGGTAGCGAAGTGTGGTTCTCGAACGATTAGCTCGAGGGCATCACTGCGCTATCTCTTTAACATTGCCATAGTTAGGCTTCTAAAGTCAGTTCCTACGTGAGCTTCCTATGTGTCCGGATCCTGAACACTGCCTTCAGAGGCGCTGGGTCAAGGGCAAGATAGCAACCGCCATTTTTAGCGCGTGCATGCTTTCCTGCTAACTAGCCAAAAGTGGTGCAGCAATTGACGAGATTTCTTGGATCCGAACGTATGTTTATACTTGCCGAATTTACTAGGTTAACACACCGGTTCATATTTTTTTTCTTCAACGCATGCAGCATGTTCGAAGTCTCTCTTCATGTCACCAATATTGTAAGCTGCCTTGATCTCAACTTGCTGCGATATAACGTTGTGTTGCCTCCTATCATAAGTCGTTCTAATTGCAGTTCAAATTCGTATGATGTAGAAGGCGATGTATTGGTACGCATCGCTGCGAGCTGCTACTGGTGGGATAGGGTTTTTATTGCCGCTTCAAGGTGAAAAGTCTTTAACCTTAAATGGGACAAATGTAATCCTAGCCATAGTAATCCAAGCCAAACGAACAGTGCCATCGATCCGCTGTTTACAGCAATCTTGCATAGCATTGCCTGTTTTAGTCTCTGATAGTCTAACATTCACAGGTAAAACGGAACGAACATGTTAACGCAAGTTGACTGTTAAGCTTGATTACACTCTCTAGAATGGTGTGTAATGAACAGGTGTAGTTCAGTGCCTAACGTGCTGACTCTCGTTGGTCAGGGAAGAGTTCTATCCCGTCAAAGTGCAATGGTTTTGCGATCAATCTTACATTACCTTGTGATATCAGGAAGCTGCAGCTCACGGCCAAATCATGAGCTTGTCGTGAGGTTCGCGAGCTTGCCGTCATGTCTTATGCCAGCATGTCGGGTGGATTACTACGGGCCCAGATCTTACACTTGCAGATACAAATGCCTAGCATGTATGTAAACATAATGCTTTTCCCTCTGTATCTTCAAATTGCGCTTACGATGAGTTATGAACATTGGAGTAATGCCAAATCATGCCGACTAAAATCGCGTGAAGTATGCTTGAGTTTAGCCACGCCATCAGAAGAACGTTTTGGATAATTTCTAAAATTCTCGCCGGCCTGTGACCCAGAAATTCCCACAAAGTCTTGCGTGATAGCAACCGGAGATGGTGCAGAGGAATTAATAGCGGGAGCGCTGTGGAAAATATGTTGGCAAGAATACAAGAAAACTTGGCAATTTTATTTTTTGGAAACAAATCTGCCAGGAACCGCTCTCGAAAAAATGTTTATGAAAAAAAATTTGATTTTCAGAAATTTCGGAGATTTATTTTGACTAGCGACCTTACGGGTCGCTATTAAGTGGACTGGGGCAGATTGATTGATAAGTGTTTGAGTGCATAACAAGGGAAGTTATAGGCTGTATCACCCACCATCGGTCGCGAGGATTTAAGGGATGAGGCTGCGTGCGCGCGTCGCATGCGTAGGAAATTAGTACGACTGGGACTGTGCGACTGATCGCACCAAAAGCATGCGCAGTCGTCCCTGCATGCTGTTCTTCTCTTCGTTTGAGCTTTTCGCTGTGCCTTTCCGGTCCTTCTGCCTACTTGCATCAATGGCTCATTGGATGGTGGGGCGTCGTTCGAGGGAGCACCAAAACAGAAAATTCATTGAGAGAAGCTATCATTCACTCTCGAAATATAAGAAGACTGGAGAACGTGCCACTTGTGAAAACAGATCAAAACATTCGCATCTCCTCATTGAGCGTGAATTAGCCACTTCATATGCCAGCAACAAAAGTTTGAGCACTTAAATCAACGTGCGCACGTTTTCGAGCGGCCTAGCCTTGGAATGAGTTTTTGAATGGCCATATCACCCACCATCGGTCTTGAGGAACCATGGGTTCCATATTGAATCTGAAGTGAGATTACTCAGAAATACAACAATATCTGAGAGTGTTGACTACGATCGCAAAGCTTCTTGGGTGATGGTTCACGCTATGCTATTTTGAAGCATTGCAACATATAAAATACGCATGCACATGAAAACTAATGTAGTAATGTAAAGCAGAGATAGACAAAGAAATAGCAAAAGAACCAGAGTCAGTTGATTCGCCCAAATCTGAATGCATTCCACTTTTGCGCTCGAGTGCCAAATTCCTATTATGCGGCGCGCGCAGACTCATCCCGTGGTTCCTCACGAACGATAATGGTGATATGGCCTACATTTCATAGATTGTTTTGAGATGAGACGCGTATATTTGGAATCGGCTTCGGAAGCTGAATATGCTATTTCTAGCTGCAGCACATCATTTTGAAGCGTCACTGATTTTTTACGTGCTGAAATTGGATGCTCATCTGACCTAGTGTAATGACCTAGTGCAATTAGTGTAATAATTACATTCAAGCATTAATACCCCGTGTTAAATTCTTCATTAACAACAACGGATTTGATCTGTTTTTATTTTAATAATGCAGCAAATGTTTTCGGGCACATTTCTATTATAGGCATTCTTTCATGTTAAGCGATACGCCAAATTCGCACAAAAATCAATAATTCAGTTCAGAATGATGCGCCGTGCTAGAAATAGCATATTTGGTACCAGCGCTCGAAGTGAATCTTATATGTCTGTCTGTTTGTCTGTCTGTCTGTTTGTCTGTCTGTCCGTTTGTCTGTCTGTCTGTTTGTCTGTCTGTCTGTTTGTCTGTCTGTCCGTTTGTCTGTTTGTCTGTTTGTCTGTCTGTCTGTTTGTCTGTCTGTCTGTTTGTCTGTCTGTCTGTTTGTCTGTCTGTCTGTTTGTCTGTCTGTCTGTTTGTCTGTCTGTCTGTTTGTCTGTCTGTCTGTTTGTCTGTCTGTCTGTCTGTTTGCCTGTCTGTCTGTTTGCCTGTCGTCTGTTTGTCTGTCTGTCTGTTTGTCTGTCTGTATGTGTGTACGTATGTTCCGAATAGAAAATTCCACTTCTGGACCGATCCGGACCAAACTTGGCACACATACACTTCGGCCCCCGGCGGGTGTCATGGGCTACTTTTCGTTATCGATCGATATCGATTTCATCGATTTTTATCTATTTTTTGCAGAGTTCACCTACGGGGCCGGGAGTTTGCACAGGAGGGTAATCGAGCATGGGGATTCCGAATACAATATTTGTTTTCAACATCATCCATTACTTTTATCGATTTTATCGATTTTTTTGCAAAGTTTGAGCTACGGGGCTGGGAGTTTGCACAGGGGGGTAATCAAGCATGGGGATTCCGAATACAGTATTAGTTTTCGGAATTGTCGATCACCTTTATCGATTTTATCGATTTTTTGCAAAGTTTGAGCTACGGGGCTGGGAGTTTGCACAGGGGGGTAATCAAGCATGCTGATTACGAGTTCGATATTAGTTTGGCGCTATTCGGCTAACCGGGCCCCAAAATTTTTTTATCGTAGAGCTTGCTCAGATTCGTGTATAAGGGTTATCTTACATGCTGATTCAGATATCACACTTTCGTCGCAGAAAGTCTCCCCATGTGATTACGATAGGTGTACGGTAAGAAGTCAAAATCATGAATTCGGCTGGAGTTCGGTCCAGAGAACTTATTCGACATGCTGATTACGAAATTCATCCTCTCTCTGCATATTGGGACCTCTTCATAGAGTTAGGGTGGTTATATACGGTGTGGGGTCGAAAACATAGATTTGCTTCAAACTTCGTCTAGGGCGGTCATTTAGCGCGTTGAGCATGAATATCATGTTGATTTCGCAGGATGGTGCATTTTCTTGGGTTACGGTGGGTGTAGATGGGTCGAAGTTCCAGATTTGCTCAAAACCTTACCGTAACGGTTCACAAGTATACTGCTTATGAATATGAAACTTCTCGCTGTCATAACGCATTAGTGGAAGTTATGGTGAGTTGCAGGATTTGAATGGACAGGGCCAATTTAGATCTCAGATATTCATGAAATGGGGAAAGGGTCGTTTTGCATGGCGGTCTCCAGCGCCATCCTAATAACCCGTCCCAACGTGTAACGCACGCGGCAAATCTCCCTCCCCCTGATTTGCTTAGGCAAAAGCCGCCGAAGGGTGTAACGCTCGCGGCAAATTCTCTCCCCCTATTTCTGCTTAGGCAAAAGCCGCCGAAGGGTGTAACGCTCGCGGCAAATCTCCCTCCCCCTATTTCTGCTTAGGCAAAAGCCGCCGAAGGATGTATCGCGCGCGGCAGTGGTCCTATAAGGAAAGCATTACGGTCGTGGGAAACTTTTATACCACACGAACTGCCTTTATCGCGGGGATTGAGCACGATAATCTTTGAACAGCACTTTAGGTAATTCCCTGCCAAGGTTTCAGGCAGGTTTATGATTTTTACCCGCTGCCACGCGATGACTATGATATTGTCATCAGCGGCTCAAATAACCCCCATATACAGAGTTTGAGCAAGATCCGTCACAAAAACATTTTGGGGCCCTGATAGCCGAATAACGCCATCAGTTTTTAGAATTATCCTTACTTTTATCGATTTTATTGTTTTTGTGCAAAGTTTGAGCTACGGGGCTGGGGGGTTGGTGAGGAAGGTAGGTGAGCATACTGATTACTCACGCAGCGGGAATAGGGAATGTAGAAGTGAGCACAGGTAAAGGTGTACAGGGATAGAAATGGAACCTTTATCGTTTTTGACAGGGCCAGGCGGAGCCGGGTAAGCCAGCTAGTTTGAATATATGTGTCCCATCTCAAAACGCGAATTTGAGTTACCGGCTTCCCTTGTAAGAATAGAAAGGGACTGAACTCCCATCTCCTCTACGATCTTTGGCGCAATGTAGGTAGTAGTAGAAGCAAGATCCTTTCAAGGAAACTTTTGGCAACCAATCTACGCTGTTCTTCTTGCAAGTACCCTATCCCAGCTACCACAGCTTTCAAACGTTGCAATCACCCCAGTAGTCGTTTATGTAGTGCAGCTTTAACTCGAAATTCAGGCTGATTTTCAGAAACTGTGCAGCCACCGCAAACACACCGACCTTCGCGATCATGCATAGTCCTACACTCTCCTTCTAAATGTCTCGCCAAAAAAGAAGTCATTCCTTAAAGCAAGACCAAAGCTTGCTCAAAGTTGGACACTCTTAGCAAAAATGTCCTGCCGCATGAAGACCCTAAATCTTCTTCCTCCAAGACCAACTTTCCCTTGCTTTTTCTGCTTTCAAAAATAGAAGTATGATTTTCGCGAGATAGAAGCGGTTTAAAGTGGATATCAAGCAAGTTCTTGTATATTCATCCTCAAAATTAAGAGATTCTCCTCAACAAAAGTGTATGCCGCTTGAAACCCTTGAATACTCCATCCTTCGAGACCAAGATTCCTTTGATTTTTGCTACAGGGGGCAGAATTATGATTTCTGCGAAGTGGAAAAGGAAAGTGGAAAGTGGCCAAAAGTGGATTTCAAGAAATTTTGTATGATTCAACCTTGATCTTGCCGCAAGAAACCCTTGGAACCTTTCTTCTCTCAAGACCAAGCTCCCTTTGATTCTTTGTTAAAGGAGGCAGAGGCATGATTTCTGCGAACTAAAAGCGGCAAAAAGCGATTTTCAAGTCTGACTATAATTTGGCAATCAAACTAGGAAATTTTTAGCGAAGATGTCTTGCCGCATAAAGCCCAAGGTCTCTCCTTCCCTCGGGACCATGCTCCCTGCTTATTTGCTCTTGGAAGCAAAAGTATAATTTCGCGTAGGAGCGGTTGAAATGGATTTCAAGCAGGTTTTTGAATAATTTAGCCTTGAAAATAAGAAATTCTTAGCAAAAATGTCCTGGGGCAGTAGCGACCCTACTGGTCGCAATAAATGGGTTGGGGCAGATACATTGATAACTGTCTGCGTACAGATAGGAATAGCAAGGAACTAATTTTCCATTTCCTCAACGATCTTTGGCTTTGTAAGTAGTAGTAAGCAAGATCATGCCCTCAAGGAAACTTTTGACAGTGAGTAATTTCCAGATCATCTGCGTTGTTCTTTTTAAAGTACCCTACCCGAGATACTTCAGCTCCTAAACATTGCAACTATCTCAGCAGTCATCTATGTATTTGGTCATTCGGAACGTTTTTTCGCTTTTCGCGCCTTTAATGTTGGTACCATATCTCAAAAGGGTGCCAGAAGTCTGGTAGGGGTTGCTGCCTATGGATCTGTAGAGGAAGTTTTCTAGTTTCTGAGGATCCCACCCAAGTTGCAGGAAACCCTTTGCAGGGAAGTTTACGCTGTATCGCGCTCACAGTCATTGCGCTACTGATATCTTTGCGATGTCGAAAAAACAAAGTCATAAGGGAAGCAGATGCGACTGACAGAACAGTCGCTTGCGACGTCTTCCGAGCAAATCGCTAAGCGAGGTTTGATATGGATTAGCCTATATGTAAGATGAAGAGGCATTTACTACTGCCACCATGACCGTTATCAAGGCGAGTATTGAAGGTACCCTTCAGGAGTGGTGGATAGCGCAGGGTCAGTGTTGGACGCCGTCAAGCTAACGGTGATGGGTACGAGTACCGTGTGAGGCTACTTCTTGCAAGTCGCTGGCTAGTTGGTTTTTAGGTAAACGAATATGATTCGTTGTTTTCTTTCTGCTAGTAGGGTAAAAATCAATACAAAGCATGAAATATTGACAATTCACAAGATAAAAGGGATATTGTAAAACAATTAGTTGGTGCAAACATAGCTATTCCACTAGCCATGACGCCAGACGGTTCCCTCTCTCAAAACAATAGGGAAACGCTGATCGCACAGCTAATAAACAGCAAATCAACAGTATGAGTTATAAAAGGTGTTAAGATGGAAGAAATAAGGAAACTGAGACATGCAGGAAAGATATGGTGCGCATGTGAGTTGCTACGTGAGAATAAAATGTAAAAAATAGTTCAAACACTATAAGATACGAATAAGTAGAATTCTGATGTAATTTATAATCAAAGGAACTCACCTTTTCTAAATCACAAAGAATAAAGCAGCAGAAAATATTGCGAAGACAGGAAAAGTCGCTCAGCGCGTTGGCATTTGGGCGCTTATCAGCTGTTGATATCGATTACGTTTGGAGTGCGATCAACCTACTGCTGTGTATCTACGGCCCTTGCGCAAGGTCGCGAGCTCGGCGTACTCGACCCCTAGTCAGTTGCGCCTTCCTGCGTCTCCACTCTGGGCCCACTATTTTTATTACTCTGCTCCTTGCGTGACGACGTTCACGACGTGCTCGTCCTCTGCGCACGAGGACGAGCACGTCCTGCAGTCACGACGTCCCGCGATTTCCCCGCGCGGCAGTAATAAGAGATAGGCGCGCGACGAAACGCGGCCGATACGACACGTGCTGGGTACGTGCGATGTTTCGAACGTCGCGACCCTCACGACGGGGGGATTACTACGGGCCCAAAAGACATGAAAAGAAGGCGCAGCTGCGCGAAGACACAGCTGCAAAGTTAACATGTGTGCGGTTGGAGGGCCGGCTTTGTTAGCTTCACTTCCATCCAGACAGCGACCGCGACTCGCTCGTCCGAAGTATCGTCTTTCCTTATCGCCAATTAACCTTATTATCGTCACATATTTTCGCCTCATTTATTTGTACTGTGTTACTCGACGCAATAAATCGCAAAGAAGTCGTGGTCAAGACAATGGCAAGTGGTCAAAGAACTAACATACGCGGCTCTATATCGACATACGAAAACGCGATTTTCGAATAATTGCATTCTCTAAGTTTAAGCGTGAGTGTAAGACCGTTGAGGAGCCGTCATTGTACGCAATCCATTGCCAAGACCACGTCTTTCTTAAGGTAGGTTCAAGTCTACTTCAAAAAGTTCAGATTCAGAGAAGTGAAAGCTGATATTTTGCAGTGTCCTGGAAGGTGTTCCTGGCAAATAAACGAGCCTCTCAGAGGGTCCTTTGAAGCAAATCGCAAATATAGCTGCGTAAAATTCTCAGCAGGCCTTAATTGTCATATAACCCCATTAGAAGCCACCTTCGCTAAAGCTGCAATACCGAGAAAATTTCAGTGACGAGTATCCCACAAATTGTCGCATTCGCAAATTGAGGGAGCGTTGACTCTGTTTTCGTTGCTCATAATTTGATGTATCATCCTTTTTTGGCCTGGGTTAGTGAATACAGCAAATATTTAGCCAAATGTGGTTACAAGAAGCGACATTGTGGTAAATCATTTGGAATAAGCATTGAAAGCATGGCCAGAACAATCAGTCAATCCAAAAGGTTGATGTACGCAAACTAATGTAATTTTGCTGGTCTTGCACGCTATATACTTGCTAAGATGTGATTGTAATATAAGAGCAGAGTAGTTTGATATCGTTCTGAAGACCGTTTGTCAAAATTTCGAAACTGAGCAGACTTGCACGTATAAGCTATGAGAGATGCCATCCACGCTGACTCCGCCAAACCACATGTAAGAAAAGTGGCTCTCACAAAAGGGGTTGACTGCGCACAGAGGTTCTTGTTTAATTTTTCAAACTCTTTAGACCTTTCTTTACCGATCACCAAATTTTCTAATTCGTAAGTGCCTATCAAAAAGTAATAGGACCTTATAAAGATTAGCTAGTCGAAAACGCCTTTGTAGGCTTTATTGATTCCTCTGAGATTATTTCGCAAGAAAAACTACAAGATGACAACAAGAGTGTTACCAGAAATTTGCTGAACACAATGCAATTTGATGGAAAAATGTTAAATTTGGAAAAAGTTGTGCCCGTTTGAATTTGAAGCTGCAAAAACGAAAAAACTCTACGAATGACCTAATGGAGCAGCTTCAACCCGAAACTCAACCTGACCCTAAAGAGCTGTGCAACGGCCGCAAACACACCGACCTTCTCAATAATGCACAGTCCTACTCTCTCCTTGCAATGTCTCGCCGAGAAACGAAGTCATTCAAGCGAGAATACAGGACAATAGTGCATGATTACAATACAGGACATAGTGCATAGTTCTACATTCTCAGGAGGAGAATAACAGCGAAGCTGCAAAGAATGCAATGACAGCAACTTATACGCGATTGTTGTGCACTTGCATATAGAAAAAAGCTTCCCCCAATAGAGTTTGAACGTCTGTCAATTTTTGCACTTTGAAATATTCGGGCATTTAGCCCTACGGTGATAGTCTCAC
>CATQJL010000305.1:16286466-16311701 GCA_958299035.1 Cylicocyclus nassatus
TTTCGAACTTGCCAGAATCAATCACTTTCTCTCTCTTTCTCGAGTTGTCTATGGGAAATGTTACGTAATTGGAAATAAAAGAAGATTTTTCGACCTTATTAGCCCGATAAAATAACGAAAACTGACCTAATTTGGTCCCATGCACACAAGAGTCCAAAATAATCCAAATTTTATGACAAAGAATAAAGGTTTTAGTTTCAAGAAAGAAACCAAAAGTCGGAGTTTGCAAGCAGTCTGTATTATTACCAATTCACTGAATGATTTTTTAGAGAGTACATGAGCTTGAAACTGTTCATGCAGTTGTGGAGCTCTCTTAACTTTTCGACAATGCTGAAATGTTTGTAGCTATTACCTGTTACTGAGTCTCAACAGCACTCAAGCAAATTTCAAGTATTTAGCAGGGAAGATTTCAAAACTTGCGAGAATCAATCATTTGTTATCTATCGGAAGATCCACACTTTTCTCAGAAACATATTTGTAACCTTATGTGATGACAGAAATTTTTGTAGTAACTTTTCTCAACGTAACTCTACCAATAAAAACAAACCAATTCTGTTGAATACTTCCTACATCTGAAGTGCGGAGTTATTGCTTTTACTTGTCATCACCACTGTGAGTTTGACAACAGCTAGATTTTCTTCTTGCCACAGTGTCTCACTGGCACGCGTAGAATTGTCAATTACCCAAAAAAATTGTATACGATGCATTGTAAACAACCCATGTGCCTAGGAAAAAGGGTTTCTCCACTAGCAGATAAAGCAAGAATGGGATACTGTAGTTCCAAGCGGCCGTAACTCATTTTACGGTGAATTTGTCGTGCTAGGCAACATCTGGAAAGCGGAACAACTATCAACGATCATCCTTACAACCAGCTGCGGATGAGGTTTGAGCTGGCGGATTTCGATCAGAAGTTGAAAGAAAACGGTTAATTAGAAAGCGCTTATGATTGATTAACTAACTATAGTTAACTTATATGCGTACTTGCACACTATGCGCGCTACTTCACAACTCACAAGATCAAATATAGCGGATTTTTAGGAATTTCTTCCTGTTTTCTTGTCTCTTCTGGTTTGATGGGACATATATCAGGTAGTATCAAACATTTCCAAAATTTATTTTTCTAGGAAGGTTTTACTGACAAATACAAGTCTGGTGTCGTCGATTGCAGCGCGAAGTGTGCAAGCACACATATTAAGTTACCAATAGTTCACGTATGCAAAACCTGATATTGCTGGACAAATTTTGCAGTGAAGGTGAATTAAAACGAATTTTTCTCAATCTTCAGAAGCAGGAATGAACGTAACATATTGCTGATGTCCTCGAGATACTACAGGTAGTATAGATGACTATATTACGTAATTCACACTACCATATCTGAGCGACAGACACATAATTAGTATACGGTGACTGTGTCTAATCACTTAGTCTACCGTTACGTCATTAACACTGAAGTGGCTGCATGCAGCATTTCAAAGAAAAATTTCTATAAAAAGACAGATGTTCAAGTGCGATGAGGGAGGTGCATAGGAAGCAAAACCATGTAATAACGGTGTCTTTTATCTCAGTGACTTTGCTATAACACTCACTTTTGCGACTTCTGTGTTACACAGGAGGAATGCACCGATTTTTTTACTTTTGAACGGTTATACGTTTGAAACGTAGTGGATTTGAACTTCCTTCACTTCTTCCCTGCTCTTGTGCTAACCAAAAGAGGAAGCCTCATAAACTATCAATTAGTAGCCGTTATTCGAAGGATTTGCATAATGGAAAGGTATATACAGTGGATGGAAGGAAGGAGGGTAAAGAATGATTAATTTGAAAGTGTCCTACATAACTGTGGAGGTACTGAAGCCTCTTATTTTAGCTCGTGAGTACTAAAAAGATTTCAAATATCAAACGTTGATCAATTAGGCCTGGAAAGTTCTGTGAATTGCGGCAACTCAAGATTGGAAAATTTTCTATAGCCTCCTTTTTTTCTCAAAAAAAAAATCTTCCAAAGGAGACATATCGGAACTCTTTCGCGCATATCACTAGAAGTAAGATATTAATCAATGAGCAGTCATCAAATCCTGCAAAATCTCTAAGAACAACGAGACACCAAATGTGTGAAGTTTAACACAGTGAATTGAACTTTAACCACTTAGTGTCGCGGAGTTCCATTTAGATACCTGCATCTTGCAGGTTGTAGGGTTATTTCTTCTGCATTACAGTAAAAACCTACGGAAGACAGTTCACATAAAAAAGTGCTTCCACTACCTCTTCGGTCCCCTTTTTTTTAAATGTTAGTTGAAATGCCTTGAAGCTCAATGTCACTGAACTTAGCTATATCCTTAATGAAAGGTCAATTTTTATACTGGTAAGCACTATCCTTCTACTTTAACTGTCGGCATCAAGCTCTACACAGGAGTGATAAGCTCCTTGTCTGTAGCCTTGGAGCAAAGGCAATGATAGAATAAAGCATGTCTACAGAGTTTATGTGGTTTCAACAGCAACAAAAACCGCAGTGAAAAGCAGAATCATCAGCTTACGAGAGTGGCGTCGAAAGAGGCAACATTTGATGTGTATTCTAGTGGGAGCGGCAGCGATTGGTGCTTTTCGCGAAGGTGCGCTCAAGCGGAATGATTGAGATAATGACACAGATCAATGACATCTTCGTGAAGGTTCAGTCAAGTTGAAGGTATAAAAACGTTGATCGCAGTTAATCAGAAGTCAATGGTGTACAGGATTGAGTAAATAGTTATGCTGAGATAAATCTTTTGGAGTTAGCAGCACTCAATAATTCTAATACACTTTAACCTCGAAACAGCTTAAGACTACATCTCTAGCTTAACGCTGGCACAAGTTTGAAGCCATAGTGGCTCGGTGAGTTGTTCCTTATCTACTGCAGCGCCAATCAGTCAGTGACGAATTGCATGTACTCTAACTTCCATGCGTTCCTTGTTCCGAGGACTCTTACCGTCATTGCTATCTCAACGGGAAAGGGCCCCAATATACTCTTGACCAAAGCCTCCCATGTATCCTAGAGCGTCAGCGCTCTCCCATGGGTATTATCGGAATAGGCGGTGGCAGACAAAGATTGTTGTAGTGCTCTTCAAGCACATGCAAAAATGGTAAGCATCGATGCTTGGGTTAGTGAAATACATTCTCGGCTGGGATGGGGTGGGGGACCTTAAAAGATCAAAAGTTTGGTAATCGGAGCGGGTAAATGGTTTCAAAGCAGTAACGACTGATGGAAATCTCTGTCGTACTTGCCTATCATTGCCCATAGCAGAACCTGTGAGCTGAGGCTTAGGTAGCAATCGTTTTTGGACGCCGTTGATGAAGAATACCTAAGGAATTGTGACAGCACATCAGTAGTGTAATTTTTAACATTATTGCATGAAACTTCTATATTAGTTTGTATGCAAGGAACTCTTTGTCACAACTGTAGCGATAAAATGGCAAATATGACAAAGAGAACGCATCTAACTTTGATAATTCTCGTACATATTCTTCTTCAAACTTGTGCATTTGCTGGATAGACAAAATAATAAGTTCTATCTTCAGAATCTTATTTCCAAAATGTCATCGTTGCTAATTTACTGCAAAAATCTGCATTTTTCGTGCATTTGAGCCTGAATTAAATTCTTTTTAACTGTGTTTCTGTTGATACCCTGAGATTGCTCCCTTGACACTCAAGCTGTTTCTAATTCTACATACCATAGAACTGGTCTTGTATTTCAGTGGCATGCCAGCACTCTGAAAATCAGTACATAAGTCTTGATGGAATATAAAGTGAGTTCTTTATCCAAATTTTTGTAAATTAAAAACTTGATAAACTGAAATGAACTTGTCGCACCAACGAGTCCAGAATGCAAAATTGAGAGAAAATGAGTTTTCGCAAATCCAAAAGTTAAAATTTACAATATTATAAGCTGAAGGAATTCATGAGTTATAGTCTCGAGTTAAATACGGTCGAGATATGTTTCAAAGGCCAGTGAATAAAAATGCTAAGATAGTCGGTCATAGTTCGCCTAACGAAGGCCATAGCGATCATATGCTGGTTAAATGAAACCTGCTAAAAAGCTGGAATGCTGTTTACAGTACAACTTTGACTCGACCGGACGCTACCAGTTCTGTTCCAGTCCTCATAACGTGCCGCTTGATGGAAAAAAATCAACAGCAGATGAATATGCCTCACCAAACAAATGCTTTTTTTCTAAAATCCCGAGGCTGTATAGTTTCCAATTAACGAAAAACTGCCGAGAAAAAAAAACTATAAAAAATGCACATAACAGATGACCGGGTGGCGAGCTAGAGGAACGATAGCTGATGGGTGTCAATAACTCCCGCATCTTTTACTGTCATTTTTGTCTATTAGCATGCAGAAAATCAGAGCATTTTCTTCTTTTTGATTTCATCCAGATAGATATATCAAGATTATTCTGTTTGCTTGAAAAAAAGGGAGTGAAAATAAGTTTTAAAATGGCAAAAAAGGTATCGAAGGTGAAACTTCAAGTATTTCAAGTTTTTTTTTGCAATAACATTACCAAATTGCACTTATCAGCGGGCTCTGAGCAGAAGTTATTGTGTAAATCATTTAATTCAAATCAACTCATTTCCATAAGTCCAAAAATCGCGCGATGTGAGACAGATGCTGCTTTGGCAGAAGCGGCTGGCAATTTCTATCGTTCTCTTGCACTACACCCCAGATGACCAGATCTGTGGTGAAACCTGGCAATGTGGCTGCACATCTATCATCTATCTGGGACCGTTGATGATTTGTGCGTTTCCGCATCAATGCCAATATTTCATTATTTTTGCCATTTTTTTATCTATGAGTGGCAAATAACGAGGTACCGTAGATCCAGAAAATTGTATCTTGGCCGGAACTCTTCGCAAGTAATTAAAGGAATAAAACCATTTAAATATAACCTTATTGTTCGAATGAATATATACACTTAGTGGGCGCATATGAATGCAATTAGTATGATACAATGGCAGTCCAAAAGAAAGAAAAGTTACTTTCAGAAAAAGCAGTCTGTATCCTGGAGTTAAATCACTGATTCTCTTTATCTCAAAACCTGCAAAAGTTTGAGGCTAATTACACTTACGCACTATGTTTCCATTTATTGTGCAAATACCACTACTATATTATTTTCCCCTTTAAAAGGCACATGACGGAGTATTGCTTTTCTATTTCCTTTTCATTGGTGAGCTCTCAACCGCACTCACTCAAGTTGAATTTTCAACAGCGGGAGATTCCAAATTGCGAGAATCAATCACTCGCTCTCTTTCAAGTTGATTGCGAAAAGAGTTCCCTGATTCGTTGAAACGTATTTTTCAAACTGCATGTCTGGTAAAAAAAGGAAAATTCACATTTCTTGTTTTCAACGTCGCATAGCATGTAGAGAAGTTATTTATAAACTAGGCTATTTATACTTCAGAAAAACATGGTAACTATTCACAGATAACCAGTTGAACTTCATGGTTTTCGCTAGAAAAGAAAAATTCATCAGCATTGATTTATTCCGAATTTTGGATTCTCATTCTTTTGTCGAAAGCATCTCACTCACGCGCGTAATAGTGACATACCACTTTTTACGATGCACCGTAAACAATCCATATCACTAAAGAAAAGAATTTGTGGCATAGTTTACTGGAGGGATACCGTAGTTTAAGCACTCGTAGTTCACTGTTTGGGACGATTTGTCGAGCTAGGCAACATGTGGCAAGTGGGCGCAATTAATGGATCATCCTAACAACCGGCTGCGGATTACTTTTGCGTTGGCGGACTTATTAGGAAGCACTTTTGTTGATCTATGCGAAGTTTTATTGCAGGAAGGTTTCTGATAAGAGATCTTTAACTCAGTGAGTCTACTAAAATGGTTAATGTACGGTCTTTATGAACGAAAAGAAGTAACGGATTTTCGAGTTTGTACTCTGTTGGGTTAAACCTTTCTTCCTTTCTTCCACACTTATACGAAGCGAAAGAAACCTCATAAACTATCAATTAGTACGAGTTATTAGCTAGCGAGGGATTTGCATAATTAGTATAACTGGAAGAGCCTACAGTATGTTAAGCAATTAGCGCACGTAAGGGAAGGAAAGGGACAATGAAAAGGCCTGGTGTAATGTAAAATAAATCTATTTTTCATGGAGTATAACTAAAGAAGCGGAAAATCAACTTTTTCATCAGTCAAAGCTGCTAGTTATTAGGGTTGTTGGAGAGGAGATACGTTAGAATAAACTCCAAATGTAGCTCTGGGGCAGTATCGTAGGTAGTATTGAACTTTGAGAATTAAGTTGTCTACAGATTGCAAAGGTGCCACCACCTCGACGTGGTAGGGGCACGTCGAGATGCCGGCAGCTCCCTCTCTCAAAAGAGCACGCTATTTCCCGTGCTCTCTGACCTGCCGGCAGCTGCCATCTCGCGGATTCCGCCAACTTGCCGGCAGGTTGCCGGCAACTGACCTCGCGAAGTTGCCGGCAGCTCCTCCTGGAATTCCAGATATTTTACTAAAGGAGGAGTTCTGGAGCCGCAGATTTTTATGAACTTTTCTACAGAGTCGAGGCGGCAACTTTATCGAGAAAATTTTTTGAAAAAAGGCCTGGGACGGCCTAAATTTCGGTTCTTAGTTTCTGGCCACCTCGCGGAAAGGTGCCAGCAACCTGCCGACGAGACCTGCCGCCAGGTCGGGGGGATTACTACCGGCCTTGATGTGTGTCTTGATGGGAGCGGCAGCGATTGGCGCTTCTCAAAGGTGAGCTTAAGCGGAATGATTGAGATACGTATCAGTGACATTTCTGCGGATGTTTAGTCAGAATGAACTCATGAAAACGTCTATCCTAAGCATATAATAGAAGTCAATAGTGTACAGGATCGAGGACAAGAATATGCTTGAAGATGAAACTTCTGGAGAGTTCAACACTTGACAATTTATACATATATTCTTTGACTCAAAACAACTAATGACTATATCGCTAGCCTTATACCGCTGATGCGCTGGTAGCATCAAGTCATCATGGGGTTGGTGACTGTGCCCTTACCCACTGCAAGGTCGATACTTTTGATTTTCTAGTAACAATTTCTGGTCACATGAAACCAACTTAGCACATAATTTTTTTGAAAACTAATTAGTCACTGATGAATTGCATGTACCATCTTGCATGCACTCTTTATTCCGAGAACTCTTACGGCACCAACTGCTATCTCAGTCAAAAGTGGCTAGTATTGTACTCTTGACCGTAGCCTAACACGTGCCCTAAAGTCTTAGTGTTCTCCCATGGGTATTATCGAAATCGGCGGATGCAGTCAAAGACGATGTAGTGTTCTTCGAGTACATGAAAGCCCAATGAGTGTCGCTCAATCTAGGTTTCGAAATAAATTGTTGAGAGCTACGGAGAGTAAAACTCTGGTAATCGGAGCGGGTGTCGATGTATAAAATTCGTAACAACCGATAGAAATCTTTCTCGTACTTGCAGATCAATGCCCATAGCAGGACTTGTGAGTTATGACTTAGATAGCGATCGCTTTTGCACCTCGCCGTTTAATAATCCTGGTGTAATCTATGATGTCGTGAAGAAAATTCCACTTTCTATGTGCCAAAGACTTTTTTCCCATTTGCTCATAGCCTTTTCGTGCAGAAGAGACGCAGAAAGGTGTACTTTATACTCCATCAGTTCAAAGATACTGTGTCTCAAATTTCGTCAACTAGACTGCCTGAAGTCCTTATGCAATGACTTTATGGTCCTTATTCCTCATTTCGCAAAATCCTCCATTTTTTGCGCATTCCATCGCCACAGTCATCTTCCTTTTTTTCTGTTCTTGTTAAGACCTTGAAAAAATTTTCTCCCTTGGCACTCAAGTTGTTTCTAATTTCACATACATCAAAACCGGTCTTGCATTTCAGCAGCTCAGAGTATTTACGCTACGGCGATAAAATTTCTGATAATTTGAGAGTAACACGCGCTCTAACGGAGAAAGAAGATTACTTTGCTGAAAAGTGAAGTAAACTTTGCATCCACATTTATTTTTACTAAATATCTGATATAACTGAAATGAAAACCTCTTGCACTGACGAATGTTGAATGCAAAACGTGGTAATAAATTTTTGCGAATTCGGAAGCTCGCTAAATCTTGCTAAATCGCTGAAGAGTGAATTCATATTAAGTCTCGAGTCAAGCACGTTGGAAACAAATTTCAAAAAGAAATTGCCTACATGATGGCCATAGTTCGCCTAATGAAGGCCATATCATATACTGGATGGGAAAATTATACTAAAATGCTGGAATGCTGTTTACAGTTCGGATTGGACTCAACTATATTGACGCTACCAGTTCTGTTCCAGCTTCCACCTGCCGCTTTGATGGACAAAAAAATCAGAAGCAAATGAACAAGCCTGACCAAACAAATGCTGTTTCTCTAGCACAGAAGCTGCACAGTTTCGTACTGAAATGGCCAAAAAACCGTGAAAAATGCCGATAATAGATGAACCGTCTAGCAATGTGGCTGCACATCTATCATCTATCTGGGACTGCTGATGATTTGTGCGTTTCCGCGTAGACGCCAGTATTTCATTATTTTTGCCATTATTTTATCTATGAGTGACAAATAAGGAGGCAACGTAGGGGATTTCAGAAACTTTATGTTGGTCAGAGCTATTCAAAGTAATTGAAGAAACAGCAACATTCAATTATAATCTTGTTGTTCAGATGAATATATACACTCATCGGGCCTAAATGAATGCGATTGTTGTGATATATTATAGAATGATGAAAAGGTAGCCCAAAAAACTCTTTCAGGAAAGGTAGGCTGTATCTTCTGGTAAATCACTATGGTTCTTTTCCTTAAAAGGTACGAAGAGTTTGGGATTGATTATTCACTTGAGGTGCTAAGTTTCTAATTATTATGCAGTTGACACTACTATATCAATTTCCCTACTAAAAAAATTCATGTCGGAATTTTTTCAGTTTCCTATCAATTGCTGAGTTCTCAACAGCACTCAGTCAAGTCAAGTTTTGACAGCGGGAGTTTTGAAAGTGGCGAGAACCAATCACTCTCTCTCTCGAGTTAGTTGTGAGAAGTGTTATTAGATTTGTTGAAATGAAAAAGTGTTCTTTAACCTGTGTTACCGCGGCAAAAAAAAGAAAATTTACAGAAAATTTACATATTTTATTCTCAACATTGCTAGCATGTAGAAAAACAGGCCAAACAGGCTATTTATGGTTCAATAAACTGCTCAAACTGGCTAGTCAAGTCTGAGAATATATCTCTCTAACTTCTTGATTTCCTCCGAAAATTTGATCTATCAGCAGTGATTATTCATTAATAAAAATCTTGAGCTCTCATTCTTTTATGGCCAAAAGCATCACAACAGTGTAGTACCATTTTTACGATGCACTGTAAACAATCCATGTGCCTAAAGAAAAGGACCCGTGGTAAAGTTGATTTGAGGTTACTGTAGATCTGAGCGGCCGTAATTCACTGTTTACGGCGAATTTGTCGTGCTAGGCAACATGTGGCAAGTGAGAGCAATTAATGGATCATCCTAACAACCGGCTGCGGATTGGGTTTGGGTTAGAGGACTTCTGAAAATTGGAAAAAGAGATTGATTAGGAAGCACTTTTGATTAATCGACTAGGCAAGCTTGATTACAGGAAGATTTTTTAGAGGAGTTCAGATTGTGAATTTCGCTTTATTATTTAATATTGTTTGTGTCCTCAAAACACTTCAGGTAGCATAGATGACCATATTACGTAATTCTCACTAGCATAACTGAGTGACAGACACATTAGTATGCAGTGAATCTGTCTAATCACTTAGTCTATTCTCATTACGTCATTAACCCAAGTGGCTGGACGCAACATCTTAAAAGAGCAAATTCTATAAAAAGACAGATGTCTAGGTACTTCTACAGAAAGCAAAAGTAATGTCGTCTTGGCATTGGTTTACTTTGGTGAGTCTGCTCGAATAATTAATCAAGAAAATTTACGAACGAAGAAGAAGTAATGAATTTTCGAGTTTGCACACTTACATTCCCTTGCTCGAAACCTCATAAGCTAACAATCAGTATTCGTTAGTGGAGGGCGAAGGATTTGCATAATCACCTAAAAAGAGGCTTACAATATGTAGTAGGAGCCAGAAGCTGGGGCAGGGGAAGGAAAGGGGCAGTGAAAAGTTCTGCTGGTTGATGTCAGATCAATTGAGCTTTTTATGGAAATTTTTAGAACAAGGAGAGCAAATTACATTGAGCTTGATAGATCTAAATCTAGCTCGGAGATACTATAGATAATGGGATAAAAGAAGTTCCCAATGGCTTTGGAGCAAATATCGTAGGTGGTATGAAATTCTAAGATGACCTTTTATTTATAGAATTGATTTACCAAGCACAAAAGCAGAAATGAAGAGCAGAATGATCACTTTACGAGGGCGGCGGTAAAAGAGGCAACATTTGATGTGTATTTTAGTGGGAGCGGCAGCGACTGATGCTTTTCGCAAAGGTGCGTCAAAGCGGAATGATTGAGATACGTATCAGTGACAGCTTACGGAGATTCAGTTCGATTGAGGGTATAAAACACGTTTATTCGAAGCATAAAGTTCATAATTTGGAAACAAGCCAGTTTACAAACATTGCTGGGTCAAAGAAAGAAGGTTAAAGCACCCAAGGACCGATAGAGATTTTTGTTGTACTTGGCCATAGCAAAGTGCGACTATGACTTAAAGCGGGCATACTTCAGCGATTTCAGTCACGACGCGATTTGGCAATATTCCAACCGTCCATAACTCATTATAAGCACATTTTATATGTATAGAAGATAGGTCATTTTATCAATCCAGGTAAGGTATACACACTGCGCATGTGCAGTTTGTCAGTCTCGAATCTGAAGACTTCTGGCAAATTGCCAAACCGCGTCGCGACTGAAATCGCGTGAAATATGCCCGGTCTTGAACAAGCTTACGGATTTGTTACCTATGAACTAGCACTGTGACCCTTTTTCACAATTTAATGGATTATACTTCGATTCATTCTTTTGGTTTTACGATTACGGACTACCGCTTGGAAAAACCAAAAAGAGTAAATCTGATAGTAGCGGGTAAATTCTACTACTTTATCATTTCGATAAAGTAGATATTTGTTGTAAAACTTGTGTAAATCTATAATCAACGTACGTCCCATTCCTTGCACAACGACCCAATTTTGAACCCGATTAATGGAACCGGGTTCAAAATTGGGTCGTTATTAACCCGTCACCGTTTTCTCGCTCATTCTGAGGTCACAAACATTCTCTGTTGCTGTTTCTGTTACCTCAAGAAAGTTCTCCGATGCCCTTGGCACTCAAGTTGTTTCTATTTTCGCATTCTTCGAAACCGGTTTTGCAGCACAGTGGATGCGAGTGCTTACGCTATGCCAATAAGCTTTCGGAAAAATTTGAGTACATCACTTTTGTAAAGAGAAAGTCAGTAAGTAATCTTCGGAAGAATGCGAGGCAAATTTTGAGCTATGGTTGAACATAAATAGAAAAAAGAAAAGAATTCTTGATGCTACAAATCTATAATGCTACAATTAAATCCTGGGCTGATCACCCTTCACAAAATCAAAGCTTATTAAATTCTGCCTGACCGCAAACTAAGAGATAATTTGTTTATGCTCACAGTTTCAGATGATTAGTAATGGGTAGAAAAACGAAATTGAAGTGATTGTATTAGAAATTTGTTTATGCACACAGTTTCAGACGATTAGTAATGGGTAGAAAAAGTGAAATATTTGGAAGTGATTGTATTAGAATAGGCTGAAACTAATCCGGGCACACTTTGCGCGATTTCATCGCTTTGCGATTCATTCGACAAGACAACTGTCACAAATCCATTGCAAGCCGATCATCTTGCATTTCAGTTATGATTCAGCCATCATGTCGGAAAGTAACACAACCGACATGCAAAATGATCAGCATGCACGATGCGTAAAGGGCCGGGCATACTTCACGCGATTTCAGTCGCGACGCGATTTGGCATCTCGCCAGAAGTTTTCAGATTCAACACTAGCAGACTGTACATGCATAGTGTGTATAACTTACGTCGAATGATAGAATGCCCTATCTTCTGTGATTTAAAATGTGCTTACAAGGATTTACGGACAGTTGGAATATTGCCAAACCGCGTCGCGACTGAAATCGCGTGAAGTATGCCCGGCCCTTAACAGTTGCTCTGTCGGGAAAATCGCGAGGCGATAAAATCGCGTAATGTATGCCCAGCCCTTCGGGTCATGCTTTCAATACCTTGATCTTATGCGGTTAAACTCATGTCCATAAAAATGTTGGATTGCTGTTTACTATTTAATTTTGGGTTGAATTATGTTGACAATACCGGTTCTGCTCCCCCTCATAACCTGCTGCTTTAATGACTGTTATGACTAGAACATTAGATGGAATATGAAGAGAGGACGACTGGACATGAAAAGTTGATTGATAGTATGTTCTTCTTCTGCACAAAGAATGCTCATTATGTTGTTTAGACGAGAAAATTAGAAATCTATAAAGAATAAAAATACCCTAATTTCACGCGTATAAGGCGCAGTTTTTCGAATTTTCAAGCGAGCCACTCAACCGGTTCACTGCATTCCGGAAAGAAATCCTTACATCGCACGATTCTCTCAAGCAATATACAGCACGTTATAGGGTCCTTTGGTTGCAAAGCTCTTTGGCATGTCTGGGCTGATCGATTTTGGAAAAAAATCCCCCGCGCCTTATACGCGTGAAATTACGGTAATGGGTTGCCAAACCCGCAGTGTAACCAGCTGGCATTGTGGCTGCACATTTATCATCTATCCGTTGATGATTTGTGCACTTCCGCACTTCGATAATTCATTATTTTATCTATGGATATCGAAAAACTTCTAAATGTTTGTTAGGAATGCTGCAATGCTTATTTGCGGAAATCAATCGCTCGTTATCTAAGGGAAGATGTAATCAGTCGAATTGAACAGTTATTTGACTTGTGGGAAACCTCAAAAAAGCAAAAAACCAGAAAAAGAATCTGAACAAATGATTTTCATAAGAACTCCTACTTGCCCTTCTATCTAGAAAAGACTATAAATAAAGAGGGGACTCTTTTACAGGGTTAAAAGTACAACTTGAGAGATTTTTTTATTCATTCTCATTTAAGCAATGGATCTTCGCAGCGACAACCATACTGTAGATTCTATTTTTTAGTATGGTACGGGAATCTCCATAGCAAGCTTGAAAATTGGCATTTATCAAAATGCGTAGATTCATTGTAAAGTACACAAATGCCTAGAGAAAGGTTATGACAAAGATGACGAGCTCGAATCAAGCGGAATACTTCGAGCGTCGTGATTCTTGTGTTTAGGGCGATACTTTCTATTAGCAACTGCATGTGAAGCAATTAATGGATCATCCTAACAACCGGCTGCCGATTAGTCGGTGAAGGGGTGGAGGAGAGGGGGTAGAAAACAATTCCTGAAAATTCGATTATTTAGGGAGCATTTATGATCGATTAACTAACATATCTTCATGTTATGATTGCTGGACATTTTTTAATCAAAGTGGGATTGGATGTGGAATTATGAATCTTATTTCGTTTTACAAAGTTAAATTAAATGCGGCATATTGTAATCCTCAAAACACTACACGAGCTCTTAGATGACCGTAATACGTAACTCTCACCAGCATATCGGAGTGAACAGACTCATAATTAGTATGCTGAATATGTTAATCACTTAGTCTACTGTCATTACGTCATTAGCACCGAAGTAGGTAAACGCAACATTTCGGAAGAAAAAGCTTCGTAAAAAGACAGATGTTTAAGTGCCTTGCGGTGAATAAATAGCGAAAGCAACCTTATGACGGTGTCTCTTTGAATTAATGACCCATGATGGTGTTACCTGAATTGAAGCCTTTTTCAGGCGGTATGGTACGAAATTGTTCACTGTTCACTCCTTTAGCATACGAAAAAGAAGTGCCTAAATCAGCTAAAACGATTTTGTGCCTTAACTATCTACCGCTTCACTTCTCTGCTCTGGAATAAAAATAGAAGAGTTGTGACCAACAATTAACATCTCTTGGAAGGGCAATTATTTGCAGAATTCGTTTTTGAACAGTTAGAGGTTCTACATCACTATGAGCTTTTGACTGCAAGCCCATTCAGGTTTATATCCTGAGTGGGCATTGAAAATGGGAAAAGCAATGGTTATGCCGAGGACATTAGAGCAAACGCCAGGGGAAAGCACGAAACTGATAAAAGCTGCATGTACAGTGGAGGCCTTACCAGCTATAATAAGAAGTGTGTGCCTACAGGCTGTGATCATTCTTTTACAGATGCAGCTGGCAGATTCAAGCATATCATTTTGAGTTCCTAACAAAAATTTTCAAGCAGGAAAAACGATATTCTACAGATTCCTAAAAACTCGGCACTATCTGTATTGTTATCGCAAAAAGAGAAAATTCTTTGTGGCGTAGAAAAATGTGTTTGTTGGACTGACATAGGTGAACTTTTCTGCAATATGTACCATTCCACTCTATAATATTGCCTTGCAAGGAAAACTTACGAAAGCAGAATCACCCACGCGTTAGAATCTACGCACTTTATCAACTTTAACAGCCATAAAAACCACAGTAGAAAGCGAAATCGTCATTTTTAAGGAAGCGGTTATAGAGGCATTTGATGTGTACCTTAATGGGAGTGACAGTTGACACTTCTCGCAAAGGTACGCTCGAGCGGAATGACTGAGATATGTATCAATGACATTTCAGCGAAAATCGGTACGATAAAAATATGAAAAAAACCCAGTTGTAAGAAGTTAGCGCACAATTCAGAAGAATTGAAGAGGAATTTGTTTTGACATTCCTGCAAAAAATTTGGGGCAGGATAAGAATAGCACAAAAAACGGGAATAAGAACACGTAGACAAAATTGGAAGTTCGGTAACAATTTTCTCGAAATATCTATCTTCTTTTCACAGATCATTTCAGTGTGGATCTCATTTGCATAAGACCGTACAATGTTTTTTCACTTGGGGTCCTTGTCATAGTTCAGACTTATCCGGTTATTTGCATTTAGGCCACGAAAAAAAAGAAGCGTGACAAATTTAGACGGGTTTGGAAATTTCTGTTTAGGCCGTCTAAGATAACCAAATTGGAGATTTTGTTTAATGCACAGAGCAGATACAGAGAAATCAGATATATCCACTCATTTGCATGTTTTATTGAAGTTATTCATATTGAGAATATGATATGATTGTCTTCGCGTTTCATAAAAGATAAATCATCTTAAAGATTTATTTATTCAAACGCTGTGGCCACAATGGCATTTTATCAAAGTGCGATTTCAAAATGCGCGTGATTGATCATTGGCGACTGCCAGCAGCCGACAAAACAGATGCTATCAGTTGAACCGATACTGACTTGCGCCATAAAAAGACGAGAATGTCCTCACCACTTTCGCTCTCACCAAGGACTACCGTTCTCATGGTCAGATAAACATAGCACTGGATTAACTCATGAGTAATCCTTTTTCGGCTCACCGCCAATGTGCTTCTCGTGCAAGTTACGCTAAAATGGCGTCACTTCAGCAAACTCTGTCATTGCTACCTAGATAAACAGAGGATTTGGAAGGTAACGGGATCCTTTGGTTCACATGCAGAAGAATTGTGAATTCCTACTGCGACTACAAGAGATTGTAGGAAGAAGCTCCTATTATCGAGCAAATTGTGTCTGTCTTATTAAACCAAAATTTTTGGTTACCCTTGGCACGATGCTAATAAATTTTCGAAAGGTTTTGGCTTGCCTAACTCCAATAACATCGTGAATTGATACGTATTTACGTATTTTTGATACGTATTTTTTTTTGATACGTATTTTTGCCACGTCTTCAGAAGGGTGTAGAGCTAAAAAAACTTTTTAGTATTCCAAATAATTATTTTTGAAATTTACTAGCAACAACAAGTCCATTGCATACTTTCATAGCTCATGGGATAACTTTGAAAGATCTTATGACCCATCTTGATGGAAGGGAAGAGGGAGGGGAATATCCATTAGTGGTTGTTTCGTTTGGTTATAGAAACTCACGCAGAACCCTGGTTCAAGCCCCTTAGCACCACAATTTTGTAAAAGACTGACTATATAGCAGTCCAATGCCACAGCAGCAGTATAGTTTCTGATAATTGAAAGTTCTCATTTTTCACAAAAAATAAAACCCAACCATAGCTAAGATATGAGATATTCTCACACTTTATCAAAAACCAACAAAAATCAGAAATGTTTTGCGAAACGAAAAAGTGGCTTAGGAGACCGAAGGAAGAAAGAATTTTTTTATTACGTAAAAATAGATGTGCATAAAGCACAGGTTGTAATCCGTTCACTTTCTGATACCTTTAAAGCAAAATATAGCGAAGAAAAAAACATGAGCTTTGCTATAATCCAAGAAACTTACCGTGTGCGTAAAATTTTGCTTCTTCATCTCAATCGTTTCTTAATGAGAAATCATCATTTTCCAGTTTTTTGCATACTGAAAGCCATTTACCATCGGGTTCTCCTTCTTTATCTCCTAAAATGTCGTCTTCTCCCATCTACTCTAATCCGTTGGTACAAAGTAATCACGCGTTCAAAGTGCCATGTGTACGATAAGATCTAAAAAACAACAAAGCGATCTAGGACTGAGCGATGGCGCAACAGCCATGTAGAGTCGAGCTTTACGTTCACATCTGATCACTTCATCTCATCCTATACATCATTTATGGCATCGTGACAGCTCTCACGCGACCCCCATATGATGCGCAATCGGTACAATTTTATGAGGCTTACGGTGCGCATAGATACGATAAAAACGAGGGACTTAAAATTTTTTGTGGATCTGGAACCCCTAATTCCACCAAAGACCAGTCATGTAACTTGCCCCAGTAAGTGGCAATACAGTAGCCCTTTGCACTGCTGGATGCCGTCGGCATGTCCTTCGTTGTTTGTTTGTTAGTGAACTTGACCAAATACTTTTTTCTGCACACAGCGAATAACAAACAGTAGCTACCGGTTAAGAGTAAGACCGCAGGCAGGTAAACAATAGAACTATAATTGGCCTAGGCTAAGTGATTCGTGATTCAACAGCGAATCTGAGTCTGCATTGAAGCAGGGCGCGATATTTAGAAGTGTCCTATGAGGGAATTCCGCGTGGTAAAAATGGCGAAAGATATTGTATACCACGATTAAAGCTCAAAACGCTAATCTCAGATGTACCTTCTGTCGTTCTTTTGCAAAAAAATTGCGATCTTTTTTTGTAATAAATTTTCGCGCATTTAAATTGCAGAATCCCAATCATTTCCACACAAATATGTGCAGGCTTAAGCAAACCACCTAATAAGCATTGTGGGAATAATCGGATATGATCTGAACGTTTCCGAGTGTTGTGCAACCATGCTGTTATCCGCAGGTCATCATTTGTTTTCTAGGCCACGTTTTCACTGTAGATAAACAAATAATTGCCTGTGGAATAACGCTTCACAGATATAGAAGTCAAGTATGAGATCAGCGTTTTGAGCTCTAACCGCTAATATGCATCACCTTTCAAGTCTCCAAACAAGCCAACTTCCCTCGTTAGAAGTGTCTGTCTGAGCAGGGTAAGAATGGCATGTCACTTCCCGGGAGCAGCTACCATGGTATAATCGCATACCTGGTAACTTAGCTTAAAAGAATCGGTAAAGATTCGCGCACATTTACACAAAACCGGCTCCTACTGTACACCTAAAGGAAACAGGCAATCATTCTATATATTGAAAATACTTCTTACAAAGCGGTTGAATGATGATCTTTTCAGAATACACCCACTCCACTCTCATCTTACAAGGGAAGCTTATTTGGTCGAAGTGGCCTTTCTCAACGAGATGTATACTATATAAAAGGGCATAAAACGCTAATTCCAAACCTGACTTCCTTATCTGCAGAGCATTTATGGAAGAGGAGTTTTTCTACAAACAAAAATTGAATGTGCATTTTGGATAAAATGAGTAGCTAGAATCTTACTAGCCCTCAAATAATAAAAACAAGTGTGCAATATTTTTTATTTTAGAGTTTTTTTTTGAATAAAGTGCTCTGATACTTATCACTGCTCCATTGACGAGCCACAAAAAACTATTGCGGATATTTTTGTCCCTCTTGCACATTCAATTCATTGCTCCAATAAGCGCTCATAACTCCTTGTCCATAACGTTCTGCAGATATGGAAGGCAGATTCGGAATCAGCATTTTATGTCCTTCAATACGGTGTAAACCACATCTAAAAAGGCCACTTCAACATGCATCCCCTGTTAGTTATGGGGAATTCGCAATGATTTTTCACAAGCAATGTAGATCGGTATATGTGTATTGAAGACGAGGGTTTGAATCAGCAGAAGAAAGTGAATGAATAATGTGTGAGTATTTATCTACTTTTATCTCTTCATACTTCCTTTTGAGAATTTATTTGCAGGTGTCTAGTTCAACAGGAAATTCTATAGTAAATTTTTTCTGTGCAAATGGTAGTTATAAAATTAAGCTGAAATAGACCAATTTGTCTATCCTGAAGCCTATCCTTGCAGGATTTGTTTATTTAGATCTTTATGGGGCAGATGATGCCACATCTACCCTGTCGTCTTGCTTTGAAGTCGCCTTCCATTCTGCCACCGCCGTGACAAGCAGAGCCAATGCACACACATACAGATCTTGGAATGCCTCAGCTTATGAGGCCTGTTTGCTGCACGAAATTGAGCTCAAAGAACGTATAGAGCCAATCTATAATTTTCTAAGTCAGAAAATTACTGGGCTATCGTGCAAGATTTTCTACCACATCCTACATTGTGAGTTCTTTGAAGGCTGCGCACGTCTGCTTATTTATTCATCGCCCGTTCCGGTACGGAACAAATACCGACTTAGCGTATAATGACATTGCTATTCAGCGCCAATAGTCATTTGTCGAGCATTCTTGCATTTTCAAGCGACAACACAAAGCGAATTCGAATGACATCGAAGCAATAAACGGACATAGTCATTGCACACTAGGTGGTACTGCTCTTCAAAATAAGTATGTGAGCTAAAAAGTGAGCCTTTAGTCACTCATAAAATATAGAAATTTTATTGATTGGCTAATGGATAATTTCGTTTTGACATGCAGTAAGAGATTATAACTTGACATTACATAGTAACTATTTGTAAGATTTTCTGTATGGAAGTAAATCAAACCTCTACTGTCGCGAACTAAGTATTATTTTTTATTAGCAATAATATTAATTATCTCCTTTTACGACTATCCTTTTGAGCAGAAAAGGATCCCAATATGGCTGTCTGGAATCAAATGCATATTATTAGATGCGCAATGGTCAGCTGATTCCAGGTCCACCTTACATATCTACTCAATACTTTCTTACAAGGAAAGCTAGCTAGCTTAGCTCGGCCTTTTGGCAAGGAACATATATATCTCAATCAGCTTTGAACGCTGATTCCACATATGCTATTTCCAGCTGTGGCGCACCATTCAAAAAGAGTTATGGGTTTTTCCTGTGCAAAAATTGCATATTCATCGACTACTGGCATCACAGCATCATCACCTAAGTTCTAATACACTTGCGTTAAGCTTCTTTTTAGTGAGAAAAGATTGAATTTGTGTTATTTCTGCACCTCAGCTTCTTTTTCTTGCATTTTATCTAAAGGCAGTCTTCGCATGTTCAGGAGTATGCCAATTTTGCGCGTGAAAAAGCTCATAACTCGCTTCGCAATGGGGCATGGCAGCTAGAAGTAGCATATTTGGAATCAGCAATTGAATGCCCCTTGCCAAAAGACCGAGCTAAATTAGGTAACTCGCCTTGTTGGATGAAGTTATAAGTGTTTGAATGTCTAAATTGAGAGAGCATTTTGCCAAACATTTAAGGAACAGCGGTACAAATACGCTCATTTGCGTTTCTGGTGAGTTTTTTCCTTATAGTCAAACTTAACATCTTGCCAACTGAGCTCTTCCGAGCTAGACTTTGAAACAAATTGCAAGTTAGAACCCCAATGACTTCAATATCGGCGTTGTTCGGTTGTGCTTGAATCTTGGCATGATAGTCACTCAAAGATGTAGTTTTCCCGTTGAATGGATGACAGATCGTAGGTGTTGCAAATGTTTCATACTTCAGGAAGCAACTGCATAAAAAACTGAGAGTCAAAGAATGCGATAGCGTCTGAAAAACCAGCTGGCCACATAATAGCGTCCGGTTTTCAGTAAGATCTTCTTCGAACTTTTTTACTCGGTTCGAACTCAATGGAATTGGAAGCATGAAGAGTTACGATAGATTAACATGTGCGAATTACAGCAAAACTTCAAGCAGGTTCGTCAATAAGAGCGCAAATTATGGCAATTTCTAGAGTAGTTTTACAATAGTGTCCAGCAATGTAGCTGCAACTCAACGGGAAACTATTGTAACAAACATGATCCTTTCGCTGATAAAAATTTGCATTCGTTGCAACGATCAAGGCCGCAAAAAAGGAGTATGAACTTCGTGTCAACCTCGTGTCTTGTCATGTTCTGCATACCACTTTGTTTACAATTCAAATGCAGTCGAAAGCAACCATAAACTCACACTTGAGTACTAGAGGTCATCGATAAATGAGAAATCAGAAGGCAAAGATAAAAAGACATTTTTCGTTTCGAGAAATCAAGAAATAAAAGGAAAATGTATCTGAGAATAAGTAGAGCTTTTCACTTTTGGCTGGTTGGACGAAAAATCTGAATTCTTCATTGCATTTTTGGAATCGCCAGACAAGGGTATTGCAAAGCAATACCCTTGTCTGGCGATTCCAAAAAATCCATCCAAGTTGCTTATTAGAACTTACATCCAAAGCCGCTTGTGTTTAGACTTCGATTTTGAATTAGTTTATTCAAAAATGTTTTTGTTCAGAAATATCCCATACTCTTTTTTCTCCATTTTGCAGTGTAGTGACTAACAGAAGGTAATCAGACATTGCGCTAGGTGCAGGATAAGTCCTAAAGCCTAGGGCACACTTTCCGCTATTCCGTCAAATCGCTGCATCCACATAACTCAACGATCTGCCGGACGTCATAGATCAAGTGCACGAGTATCAAATGCCTAGGGGCGTAGCTTAGGCTTTTTGGCCCAAGCAAAGTGCTCACCAACAATTATGTTTAGTCACTGCAGTGCCACCGACTAATATGAATAAAGTATGCTCTTAGGCCTAAGAGGAAGAGCGATTTTGGACTGGTGATGGCGTAACAGCTACGTAGAGTCAAGCGGTTGTTCACATCTGACTACTTCATCTGATCTTATACATCACTCGTGGCATCGTGACGGCGCTCACGCGAGCACGACTCCTCACACGCGCTGTGGTGCAGCTTTATGGTTGAAGATAGGCAGAAATAAGGCAAGACCGACTAGACGTTAAAACAATTAAAAAACATTTTACAAATGAAATTCTGTGATTTTCTGTTATTTGCAATCGGGCACAGCCTTGTAACATTGAGTTCCGCCAGGCATCATTTCGATATACGTTGGCCTTTCGCGCTGTTGGACGTCATGACTTTCGTTGTTTGTCTGCTAATAAACTCACCTGCTTTCTGTATAGAACTGATAACAAATGTAGCTATCGGCTGAGAGTCAAACGGTGAAGACTTAAGTTAGCTCACGGGGTAATCATCAGCTGCTCTGCGTCTGCATTCAAGTACGACGTAACGTATCGGAATCCTGGAAAACTCGGCAATAAGGTTGACGCTAGCTCAAAATTCCAGTCTTTGCAAGGAAATTAAATGAGAGATAAGCAATATGATGACTCTAAAGCTTTCTGAGCTCATCATCTGCCCTTGCTATGGAATTGCTGACAGTATTACTCCTGCACCTAAAATACCCATAATTTGTACACATCCTCAGTGGCGTATTCATGAATTCTTCGAATTTTGAGCCATTATTGTAATAATTTTACTCAATGGAGCCAAGATGTAAACATTCTACCGACTTAGGAAAAAGAATGGATTTTACTGACAAGGGAACCGTGTCGAGTCGAAGTGGCCTTTCCAGATGAGAGCCATACTGCTTTGAAGAGCATTAATCGGTGATTCCAAATCTGCTTTCCAAATCTGCCAAGCGCCTCTGGAAGCCGAGTTATGCTCGTTTTTCAAATCAAAAAATTGAACGCAAAACTGAAGCAAAATCGCCCAAGTTTGCTCAAATGGTCCAGTGTCAAATATCAGAGTTGTTTATGCAATGGATACATTTTATTTAATATGCTAATACTTAACATTGCTTTATCTGAGCGCTGGAAAGATTTTAACAATCAATTTTACCTAAATTCTGCATTCATTTTTCGTTCCGAAGAACGGTCATAACTCGGCGTCCAGAGGCGCTTGGCAGATTTGGAAGGCAGATTTGGAATCACCGCTTAATACTCTTCAAAGCAGTATGGATCTCATCTGGAAAGGCCACTTCGACTCGTCACGGTTCCCTTTGAGTTAAAAGATTTAAATTGTTGAAGATTTCTAGAAAACCCAGCAACTGAGCAACTTGAACGCCAAGTATTGTTCGTAAAATTCGGATTGGGGACTATATGTTCCTGATAGGCTCCACCCCGCGCCGCAACTGGTACATTATATCTGTATTATTATATTATTATATTATTATATTATTATACTAGATGGCAAACCCGGCTCCGCCCGGGACCAAACTTTGCACACATACACTTCGGGGCAGGGAGCGTGTCATAGTCCACTTTTCGTTATCGATCGATGTCGATTTTACCGATTTTTTGCAAAATTTGAGCTAGGGGGCTCAAATTTTGCAAAAAATCGGTAAAATCGACATCGATCGATAACGAAAAGTAGCCTATGACACGCTCCCTGCCCCGAAGTATATGTGTGCCAAGTTTGGTCCGAATCGGTTCAGAAATAAAAATTTCTATTCCGCACATACGTACAGACATACAGACAGACAGACATACAGACAGACATACAGACATTCAGCTTTATATATAAGATTATTATATTATTATATCTGTATATCTGTATTCCTGCGGTGTCGGAGCTGCCTGCGCGCCTTGTCGCAGATGCCCGCTTGGGACCACCGGTTTCCGGCGACATATAGTCCTCCACCCGTAAAATTCTGTTCCTTCAAAGATGAGGCCGTGACGGTTATTATTTGGAAAGTTCTCATTGGCGAAAGAGTTTGGTACTAAAATAAGTAGATATTACAATCAAAAATTGTGATCTGATAAACTTCAAATTGGTTTACCTGCTGTTAAATCACCTTTAGCTTGGTTTTGTTTGTTTTAAGTCACGCTACATTTTAGGCTGATGCGAAGGTTCTTGCGTATTCCAAAAAAATTGAATAACTCTCCAAGCACTGAACCTAGATTCTCCAGTATGTTTTCCAAAAATACTAAAAGGTTTGCGATCTTTGATAGATGTTGCAGCGTAATTTTTAGCTAACCACCGAGAAGGAATATTCAAAAAGGGTGTTCCAAAATTTTTTTGAGATTTGCGGAGACTTCTAGCTAGCTCCAAAGAATCTGTTAGAAACCCCCTACATGGTATTAGTCTTTACCTTACTTTGACAATCTTCAAACTCACGAAAGTGCAAAAACAAAAGGCTTAGCAAATTGTCATTTCACGGGGAAATTCCCCTTATTGTTGCCTTTCTTCAGCAAAGACACTGTGTAATCCCTAAAAAAGTCTTCTAGGTGAGTATTACGAACAACCTTTCTGAGTTCGAGCTCGGGTGAGTGACTTTCATACGATGAGCCATTCCGAGGGTAAAGTGTGAACACCAACGGCTAGGTGTGAAGTCTCGTACTCGGCGTCTAGTATACTGTAGGGGGTAAGATTTGGAGGCGGGGTAGAGGGACTTTTCATACGATTGCTTTCAAACCTGACCTTTTGACTACGATGTATAAGATTTGGCATATTTGGCACTGCTGGCTCAATGAAGCATGCAGAATAGCTTATGCAGCACAACCGAAACCAGAAAAAGACAATTTGAAAGTTGTACGAAATAAGCTTTACTCTGAAATAACATTGTAGTTGCAGTGTCCGGTCTTCCCTACCCTAACCCTTAATTTGAACGTGAAATCCATCTGACATAAATCTCATAGTGGGAAATTTTCCGAAATTCCAAACTTGCCTTTGCTTCCTCTTCAGTATTATAGAAGAAACTAGCTAAAACTGAAAGCAAAAGTCTTGCAAAGACTGAGTCTTCACCAACAAATTCTTCTTAAGGAATTTTTCACTAATCTTGGATCTAATCGTTTTTTTTTTGCGAAAAAATTACAGTCAAGTCAAAAAGCATGTCACATGCTGTCCATCCGACTTTTTACCATAATCTAGAATTGTTACTTCCCCTGTCCGATTGTTACTGAATCTCGGCATCGCGTATAACTTTGAGCTTGTTTTTTGAGCCTTGAGCCAAGATTGGCAATAACCTTTATTTTGGGCTAACGTTTCGGCGGCGTCGCCTTCTTCAGAGTCTGAAAAGGTCAGAAACATTGCGACCTATCCGCTCAAACACCTTGTCAGCCTACAGAAACAAAGCTCAACATTATGACAAACACAACTACAGTACCAGAGGACAGACCAAGCTAACGCTCACCTCAACAGCCTTAAGGGTAAACAGAGCGAGTACCACCGACTGAGATAATGCCTCATTAGTGAGCTAGCCTCTTTTATATGCATCTGACCTCGACCTCATAGATCAAACCCACAGAGGTTTTGATATAGATCCAGTTCGTTGGTCACAGCGATGCATTCGTCTTTGCGGTTCATTTTTGGGTTCTTGGATGTTATCCAGAACGCCTCTAGTGTTTTTCGAGCTACCACTTCAGTTTCTCGCGATAGGATCGTGACGGATGTTTCAAAAAATTGATTTTTATGGCATTGCCTGCGATGGGCGCCCAGTGGCGTGGATGTTTTAGATTTTTGAAGACCATCCAGGTGCTCCTTAATTCTTACGCACAGCGGCCTTCCTGTTTCTCCTATGTATTGGTCCCCGCATGACAAACACGTTATGATCAGTGGCGTACCGGATTTCTGCTCGGGGGGGGGGGGGACAAAAAATTTTTTCGAATGAAGGTGCGTGGCGTTAGCCACGCACTCCGAAAAATTTTTAGGGGTGCTTCTCAAAATTTTTGCGGGTCTCCAACCCCTAAAATCTGGAAAAAGGGGGCGTGGCTGACGCCACGCCCCCGAAAAAAATTTTTTTACAAGGCTAATTTGAGTACTCTGCGTTGATACCACTGCTT
>CATQJL010000305.1:16312201-16370967 GCA_958299035.1 Cylicocyclus nassatus
ATGACACGGAAGAAGGAAGACATCTTTCCTTCCTGCGCTGCGTTATTTCGAGCGCCACGTCGCGCCAAAACGATGCGCTCGCAACGTGGCGCGAGCCCGAAGCGAGGCGATGCCTCAACAATCCACGTAATCCACGTCATGTTGAGGGACGACATATGGGTTGATATCGAGGGTATGTTCCTTGCCAAAAGGCCGAGCTAACAAGGGATAGTCAGAAATCGAAGTGGCCATTCCAGAAAGCTGCATATCGTTAGATGCAGCATGAAGCTCCGACTCTAACTCTGTCTTCCTTATCTGCTTATCGCTTTTCTGGACGAAGCTATAAGCTATTGAAGACCATTAATTTGCTAAAAAATTATGCGTAAAATTGAGAATTTAGCCGTACAGAGCCACGTTCGCCTCAATGCTGGGCCAAAACATGCAGCTAGCTTACCTAAAATTTTTGAAGCCAGAAGCTGAGCTAAAAGTGCAACAATGTGCTCAATTTCGCTGTTTTCATGTATGATTTTTTCACAATAAAACCGCATGTAGCTTCGTCCACAGAAGCGGAAAGCAGATAAGGAAGACAGATTCGAAGTCAGCGTTTTATTCTGCATCGAACGATATACAGCTTCTTTGGTTTGGCCACTTCGACTTCTGACCATTCCCTTGTAAGTTAGCTAGCTTCCCTTGTAAGAAAGTATTGAATAAATATGTAAGGTGGACCTGGAATCAGCTCACCATTGCGCATCTAATAAGATGCACTTGAATCCAGACAGCCATATTGGATTCTTTTCTGGTCAAAAGGGTAGTCGTAGAAGGAGATAATTTCTTTTATTGCTAATAAAAAAAATAATGAGTAATTAGTTCGCGATAGTAGAGGTTTGATTTACTTCCATACAAAAAACCTTACGGATAGTTAGTATGTTATGTCAAAGTTAGGATCCCTTACTGCATGTTAAAACGAAATTATCCATTAGCCAATCAATAAAATATTTATATTTTTCAAATCACTTCTCAGCTCAAACATTTTATTCATAAACAGTACCAACTAGTGCGCTTCTATAATGTCTTTTGTTTCGGTGTCATTCGAATTCGCCTTGTGTTGTCGCTTAAAAATGCAAGAATGCTGGACAATTGACTATTGGCGCTTAATAGCAATGTCATTATACGCCAAGTCGGTATTTGAGCCGTAGAGGAAAGGGCGGTGAATAAATAAGCAGGCATGCGCAGTCTTAAAGAATTCACAATGTAGGACGTGGTAGAAAATCTTGCACGATAGCCCAGTAGTTTTCTGACTCAAAAAATTATAGATTGGCTCTATACGTTCTTTGAGCTCAATTTCGTGCAGCAAACAGGCCTCATAAGCTGAGGCATTCCAAGATCTGTATGTGTGTGCTTTGGCTCTGCTTGTCACGGCGGTGGCAGAATGAAAGGCGGCTTGAAAGCAAGGCGATAGGGGATGTGGCATCATCCGCCCCATAGTGGCATCATCTGCCCCATAAAGATCTAAACAAACAAATTCTGCAAGGATAGGCTTTTCATAGGATAGACAAATTGGTCTATTTCAGCTTAATTTTATAGCTATCATTTGCGCAGAAAAAATTCACAATAGAATTTCCTGTTGAACTACACACCTGCAAATAAATTCTCAAAAGGAAGTATGAAGACTGATAAAATTAGATAAATGCTCACACAATATTCATTCATTTTCTTCTGCTGATTCAACCCCTCGTCAAGTTATGAGCGCTTATTGGAGCAATGAATTGAATATGCAAGTAGGACAAAGACCGCAATAGTTTTTTGTAGCTCCTCAATGGAGCAGTGATAAGCATCAGAGCACTTTATTCAAAAAAAAACTCTAAAATAAAAAATATTGCACACTTGTTTGCATTATTTGAGGGCTAGTAAGATTCTAGCAACTTATTTTATCCAATGCACATTTTCAATTTTTTTGCAAAAAGACTCCTCTTTCATGAATGTTCTGCAGGTAAGGAAGTCAGGTTTGGAATCAGCGTTTTATGCCCTTTTATATGGTATACTCCTCATTTTGAAAGGCCACTTCGGCCAAACAAGCTTCCCTCGTAAGATCAGAGTGGAGTGGGTGTATTCTGAAAAGAACATCATTCAGCCGCTTTGTAAGACGTATTTACAATATATACATAGAAGAATTGCCTGTTATCGGTGGGTGCGCGGTAGAGCCGGCTTTGTGTAGATATACGTAGATCTTTCCAGATTTTTTAAAGCTAAGTTACAGCAGGCTAATTACACCAAGATAGCTGCCCCTGTAAAGTGACATACCGATACTTTTCGTGCTCAGACAGTCACTTCTGACGGCGGAAGTTGGCTTGTCTGGCGTTTTGCAAGGTGATGCATACGCGGGTAGAGCTCAGAACGCTGATCTCAAAAGTGCCTTCTATATCTGCGAAGCGTTATTCTACAGGAAGTTATTTGCTCTTTATCTATATCTGAAATGTGGCATAGAAAGAAAAATGTCCAGATCATATCAGATTAGTCCCACAATGCTTATTAGGTGGTTTGCTGCCTGCATATGTGTGGAAATGACAGTGATTTTGAGACTCAAAATGCGCGAAAATTTAGCACAAGAAAAGCTCACAATTTTTTGCAAAAGAACGACAGAAGGTACATCTGAGATTAGCGTTTTAAGCTCTAATCGTGGTGTACAATATCTTTCGCCATTTTTAAAATTTTCTTTTTTTTTTAAATTAAATTCTTAAATTTTTTTTCGAGAATTCTCTCGTAGGACACTTCTAAACATCACGCCCTGCTTCAATGCAGACTCAGATTCGCTGTCGAATCACGAATCACTTAGCCCAGGCCAATTATAGTTCTATTGTTTACCTGTCTGCGGTCTTACTCTTAACCGGTAACTACTGTTTGTTTTTCGCTGTGTGCAGAAAAAAATATTTGGTCAAGTTCACTAACACAAATAGTGAAGGACGTGCCGACGGCATCCAGCAGTGCAAAGGGCTACCGTATTGCCACTTATTGGGGCAAGTTACATCGACGTGGTCTTTGATGGAATTAGGAGTTCCGGATCCACAAAAAAAATTTAGGTCCCTCGTTTTTATCGTATTTAGGCGCATTGTAAGCCATAAAACTGTACCGATTGCGCATGATATGGGGGTCGCGTGAGCGCTGTCACGATGCCATAAGTGATGTATAGGATGAGATGAAGTGATCAGATGTGAACGCACCGCTCGACTCTACATGGCTATTGCGCCATCACTTAGTCCAGAATCGCTTTGTTGTTCTTAGATCTTATCGTGACACCTCACTTTGAATGCGTGATTACTTTGTGCTAACGCACTAGAGCATGAAATGGAAAAATGAGGTTTTTCCTAGAGGGAAAATATTCGAGTAAGTCTCTTCATTTGTACAGAAAATATCGTTATTTGACAAGAAACAGTAAATAGAAGTAGGAAATTTTATTATACAGATAGCGTAATAGCGAGAGAGATGAGGTTCACTTTAAAAATGCGAGAAATTTCTGTCTCTTCGCTATGCTACTTTACTTCTAGAGGTTTCAGAAAGTGAAAAAAAATTATAGCTATATCTGCTCCATGCCCCTTTATTTCAAGTCAACATGAAAATCACGTTTCTTTTCTTCATTATCAATACCCTTCCACACAAAAGCCATTCTCGATGTTCACTTCAATAATATGGGATCAATGGCGCATCTCTCAACTGCGATTGGGTTCTTTTTTTTCTGTGAGTGTTTCTAATTAATACACGAATTGCCGCTGTTGTAGCACTAGCTGTGAGCCTAAGTAAGGTCCTCATTTCATAAAATTTCTAACAAGGAAAGGATTCTCGGTGACCGTGGCTATTTGGAATGGGATGTAGACCTTAGATGCACCTCGAAACACTGATTCTAAATCTGTGCTTGATATCTCCAAACGATTTTCTGAAGGAATTTGTGAACTTTTTTAGTAGAAAATTTGCGTATTTTGGGGAGTGGAATTCACCAAATTTGATCTAGATTACCGTCTAAAGCTATTGAAGAGAATTTTGAAGGGAATACTGGTGTATTATACCTATCTAAACCATATACAGCATTTGAGAAGAATACAAAATTTCTTATTGGTGATTTTGGCCCTCTGTGGTAGCGCAATTTATTCGTAAAAAAGTAATTATGGCTCCATCCAGATTATCGTTCCGCAGACACGGAAAACAACATCTGAACCAGCATTAGAAGGTGCAATTTCGATATACAATTCATCACGAATGGCCACGGTCACCAAGTATCCTCATCCTTTCCTTGTAAGAAAAATTTTAGGCTACTTGTGTAATTGGCCCCTTTTCATGAAAATGCTTGGCGACATCTTTGAAAGCTGCCTATGTGAGTTACAAAAGCATGTAAACAACCTGTTAACACAAGTCAGTCAAAATATTTTTTAGGTTTCGTAATAGTTCAGAACAGCTTTTTAAATTTCTTTTCGAAATGCGGGGCAGTGCTTTTTACAAATTTGCTCAAAATCCCAACATTACAAAAAAAATTTTGGGAAAGCTTGATGTTACTCACCCACATGTTTCATTACGTCCACCTGAAAATTTCTTGAAGACTACCATTGCTAACTTTGATTGAATTTACAAAGTTATTGCAGTTGTGTAAACAGTGCAGAATTTCTTGAAAAGTTTTCAGAAGGTTTTGAGATTCGAGGGTTCTTGTTCTATAAAACGACAAGCATGCACTCAACTCCAAGACGCAATTAGAGTTTATCAGATCCAAGAAATCTTGGTATACCTCTAGCAATGTTCATAAGTACATTAGACCCCGCTTTTTCTGCATGTATACTAGCGATCCAAATTTTAAGCTCCCAAAATCTGTTTACTCAGGTAGCAATGACAAAATTTGCCGAGGTGACGCCATTTTGGCGTAACTCGCATAGAGGCACACTGGCGGCGAGACGAAAAAGGATTACTCATGAGTTAATCTGGTGCTATGTTTATCACCACAACCATGAGAGCGGTATTTTGGTGGGAGCGGAACAACAAGGAGGACAGTCTCGATTTCGGCCTTTTCTCGATGGCGCAGGTGTCAGTATCGGTTCAACTGATAGCATCTGTTTGTCGGCTGGCTGCTGACAGTCGGTTGCGAATGATCATTCTCGCGCATTTTGAAATCGCACTTTGATAAAATGCCATTGTGGCCAGCGTTTGAAAAGTCACATAAATCTTTAGAATGATTTATTTTCTTTACAAAATACGAAGACAATGATATAAAATTCTCAATATGAATAACCTCAAAAAACATGCAAATAACCGGATAAATCTGGTTTCTCTGTGTCTGCTCTGTAGATCAAACAAAATCTCTCATTTGATTATTTTTGGCCTAAACAGAAATTTCCAAACCCGTTTCAATTTGCTAGGCTTCTTTGTTTTCGAGGTCTAAATGCAAATAGCCGGATAAATCTGATTCCTCTGTGTCTCCCTTATACAACAAACAAAATATTTTATTTGCTCAAGTTAGACAGCCTGAATAGAAATTTCCAAAGACAATTTTTAGCTTGCTCATTTCTTCTTTTCGTGGTACGTAAATTCTCAAGCCTTGGACGCCGACATTCAAGTAGATGGTGATCTCTCTCCTGAAAAAACATTTCCACATCCTAAAAAATTTATTTGCAAGGCGAAGACGGGAAATACGGTCAAATATGTGAATTAGGTGGGTAAAAAACACACATTATTCAAACAATGCTCGATTTTCAAGCGATCCACTTCACCTGATTTTTCAGCTGGAGCTGCTGTTGCTCCGGCTGCTTCTATCAAACATATGGTTACGGTATCCTTGAGAAATAAAATTGAATACGGCAGAGATAAATTTTGCTTTTTACCAGCAGTAGTATCAAGTATCTGATCGAAAATATCGGCCTACAAATGGCAAAGTAGGGGAGATCGTTTATCAGAACTATTTCCCGGATGTTGGGAGGAATAATTCTGAATATTATGCTAATTTCAGCAGGATGAAAAATTATTTTCTATACTGAATTAACTCTTACTCAAACAGCTCTGTCTATGATATCTACAAGCTTTCCATTTGTTCATCTCGAATTTGTTTTTGAATGATATTGCAAGCTCTTCTTTTTGAATGTTAGGAAATTCCATTCATTCAAGGACTTTATGCGAAATAACATTGCGCGGCCAAAACGTTACGAAAGGTCACTCATGCAAATGAAAACCACAATGTTGACTGACATGTGAGGAGAAAGAAATAGATAATCCTCAATGGGGAAAATAGTTACCAATTCCCAATTTTGTTTATGTGTTCTTATTCCCATTCAACTTCTGCTATTCTTATCCTGCCCCAAGTTTTGCAGGAATGTCAATACAAATTCTTCTTCAATTCGGCTAAAATTTCGCGCTATCTTCGGCTTCTGACAATTGTTTTTCCATGCCTTTGATTTTACGGAAATTTCGCTTGAATGTCATTGATACATATCTCAATCACTCCACTTAGGCGTACCTTTGGGAAAAGCATTAGTCGCTTGCCTCTTCCATTATTACGATACACATTAAGTGTTGTGCCTGTTCTATGGCCGCTCTCATAAAAAGACATTTTGCTTTCCACTTTTGTTTTACATCTGTTAAGCTGACTTCATCAACTGCGTAGATAATAATCCGAGAAAAGGTACTACATGCGATTTATGAACCATGCATGGGAGATCTTGCTTTCATAAAGTCTCTTTCTCTTGCAAGTATGCTAACATTCAGAAATTATAGCGTGGGATGGCACACAAAATGGCATAAAAAATTTTGACTTTGTTTTCTCTAATACCCTCAGCCTGATCAAGCTTTTCTCCATTTCCAATGCCCACTCGAATGTCGAACCTGAAACATAGACTTGCAGCCATAGGAAGTTTATGATGAGGTTGAAGCACAAAAAATTGATTTTAGAATGTCATAAGTCATTATTAGTTGTTTGAATGAATGTGCGGACTTTTTAAGTTGACCTCTGATAAGTTGCCACGGATTTGGTGTGCATAGTAGAACCTTGTCTATCTGAATAATCATTTGGCGCTTCTTCCCTTCCCTCTCAAGGATCTATAGCTAGACTACTGAGTTTCCCCTTCTCGGTATGAACGAGGGCGAAAAATAAAGCCCCAGGCAGTAACGGTACAAAAAAATTGCTACAGTAGCAAAAAAATCTGATTGTTGTGTTTTGAGATATCAGCAATAGGCGTCATTAAAGGAAAAAAGACAAAGCTGTAACGTTACTTGCGCTATCTGTTGATCCCAACGCACTCAAACATCGTTCTTTCTATATTTTTATGCCCCCCCCCTTCCCCTCCCCCCACCCTACTAATCCGCTGCCGGTTGTTAGGATGATCCATTAATTGCCCACTAGCCAGCTGCTAACAGAAAGAGATCGTCTCAGGCACAAGAATTACTAGTGTTTGAAGCTACAGTATCCCTTTCAGATTCGAGCTAGTCAGCTTTGTCATTACTTTTCTCTAGGCATTTGTGTAGTTTAACAATGAGTAGTATACAATTTGTTGATAACTGTCAATTTTCAAGCTTGCTATTGAGACACCCGTAGCATACTAGATAAAGTAGAATCCACAGTATGGCTATTGCTGCTAAATGTGAGAATCCAGTATGTAGTTGGGAAAGGATAAAAAAACCTTTTAAGTGGTATAATTAGCCCTATAAAAGAGTCTCCTTTTTATTTGCGGTCTTCTCGGGAACATGTAGGAGCTCTCATAAGAATCATTTGTTTAGATTTGCTGGTTTTTTTTTGCTTTTCTGAGGTTTTCCAGAATAGTCAGATTATACTTGATCAACTCAGCTGAATGCTTTTCTCATACATAACGAGTGATTGACCACCCCAAGTAAGGAAACTCTCGCTGCCGTGAATTGAACTTGAGTGAGTGGGACCATTGTAATCTTCCTAACAAGCTTTCAGAAGTTTTTCCATATCTATAGATAAAATAATGAATTATCGAAGTCTATATGGAAACGCACAAATCATTAGCGGTCCAAGATAGATGATAAATGTGCAGCCACATGCCAGCTGGTTACACCGCGCGCCCAGTCATCTATTATTCTTATTTGCCATAGTTTCCTAATTTCCTCGTTAAGACCCTAATTGCGTTTTTTGTGCGGAAAAAGAGCATATGATTGATCAAACTATTCATGTCTAGTCATCCTCTCTTCATGTTTCAGTTGGTGTTCCAGGTTCCCTTTATAGCAGCAGGTCATGAGAGAGGTAACAGAACCGGTATTGTCAACATAACTCAAAGTCAAATTGTAAACAGCATTCCGGCTTTTTTGTAGACATGAGTTCAACCAGCGTAAGACCATAAAAGGTATCGAAAACATGACCTGTGCAAGGGTTTTAGCCTATTCTATAGCAATAACTTCCGAATATTTTGATTTTTCTACTAATTAGTAGTCATCTACAAAGTTTGAGTATCAAATAATACCCTTGCTTATGATCTGGCAGAATATGACGAACTCCTATTTTGTGGTGATCAACCAGCGCAAGATTTTGCATTCAACCTTACTGAAATGTAAAATTTGTAGCATCAGCAATCTTTTCTTATTTAATCAAATATGACTAAGAATTTGCCTCGCATTTTTTCGAAGATTATTTACTAACTTTCTCTATTATCAAAGTGATGTACTATTCTCAAGTTTTCTCGAAAGCTTACTGGAATAGCGTGAGCACTCGCACGCCAAGTTACGCAAAACCGGTTTGGAGGTTTGCGAAAATAGAAACAACTTGAGTACAAAAGAGTCGGTGAGAACTTTCTTGAGATAGCAGAAGCAGCAAAAGAGAAAATGTGACCTCAGAATGAGCGAGAAAATGGTGATCTTTACAAGTGAGAAATCCATTAACCGGCTTCAAAACTGGATCGTTGTACAAGGATTGGGATGTACTTTGATTATAAATTTACACAAGTTTTACAACAAAAATGTCTACTTTATCGGAGTGATTTGGTAGAACTTGATTGCTATTGAATTTACCCTTTCTGACATTTTTCATGCTGTAGTTCTTAAGCATAAAATCAAAAGATTTCTAGGAGTCGAAGTATAATTCAATGAATTCTGAAAAGTATCACATTGCTATTGGTAGCAAACCCGAAGCTCCTTTATCGTCAGGACGTAAAAGCGACTGCTATCTAAAGAACCGGGCATATTTCACGCGATTTCAGTCACGACGCGGTTTGGCAATTTGCCAGAAGTCTTCAGATTCGAGACTGACAAACTGCACATGCGCAGTGTGTATACCTTACGTGGATTAATGAAATGACCTATCTTCTATACATATAAAATGTGCTTATAATAGGTTATGGACGGTTGGAATATTGCCAAATTTCATCGTGACTGAAATCGCTGAAGCATGCCCGGCCCTTAAGTCATACTCGCACTTTGCTATGGCCAACTACAACAAAAATCTCTATCGGTCCTTGGGTGCTTTAACCTTCTTTCTTTGACCCAGCATTGTTTGTAAACTGGCTTGTTTCCAAATTATGAACTTTATACTTCGAATAAAAGTGTTTTATACCCTCAATCGAACTGAATCTCCGTAAGCTGTCACTGATACGTATCTCAATCATTCCGCTTTAACGCACCTTTGCGAAAAGCATCAGTCGCTGCCGCTCCCACTAAAATACACATCAAATGTTGCCTCTTTTACCGCTGCCCTCGTAAAGTGATCATTGTGCTCTTCATTTCTGCTTTTGGTTGTTAAATTAACGCCATGAACGTGTGGACAGGTTATATCTTAGAATTTCATACCACCTACGATATCTGCTCCAAAGCCATTAAGAGCTTCTTCATCCCTGTATCTACAGTATCTCCCAGCAAGGTTTGATCTAGGAGATCTAGAAGATTTCAAGAACAGTGTAATTTATTGCTTCTAGAAGTTTTCCTAAAATGCTCAATCTATCTGACATCAAACAGCAGATCTCTTCACCGTCCCATTCCTTCCCTTGCCCCAGCTACTGGCGCTTACCACATACCGTAAGCCTCTCTTTCAAGTGATTATGCAAATTCTTCGAAAGTCATTATTGATTACCAATTGTTAGTTTATGAGGTTTCCTAATTTCGTTTCAAACTATGTGTGAAGAAACGAAATTGCTCATCCCAACAGAGAACAAACTGAAAAATCAATATCTTCTCATTTTTTTTTATAAAGATCCCACATGAACGTTCCAGGAGATTCACTGAGGAAAAAGCGACGCCAACATGACATTACTTTTGCTTCCTGTAGAAGTCTCTAAATATCTGTCCTTTTGTAAAAATCGCTTTTTATGTTGCGTCCAGCCACTTGGGCTAATGACGTAATGAGAATAGACTAAGTGATTAAACACATTCACTGCATACTAATTATGTGTCTGTCACTCAGTTATGCTAGTGAGAGTTACTTAATAAGGTCATCTATGCTACCTGTAGTGTTTTGAGGACACAAACAATATTAAATAATAAAGCGAAATACACAGTCTGAACTCCTCTAAAAAATCTTCCTGTAATCAAGCTTGCCTAGCCGGTTAATCGGAAGTGCTTCCTAATCAATCTCTTTTCCCAATTTTCAGAAGTCCTCTAACCCAAAATCCACAGCCGGTTGTTAGGATGATCCATTAATTGCTCTCACTTGCCACATGTTGCCTAGCACGACAAATTCGCGTAAACAGTGAATTACGGCCGCTCAGTTCTACAGTATCCCTCAAGTCAACTTTGCCACGGATTCTTTTCTCTAGGCAATAGATTGTTTACGGTGCATCGTAAAAATGGTACTGCCACTGTTGCGAAGCTTTTGGCAAAAAAATAAGATTGAGAGCTCAAGATTTGTATTAGTGAATATTCACTGCTGATAGATCAAACTTTTTCGGAGAAAATTAGAAATTTCGAGAATTTAGATTTAACTAGTCAGTTTGAGCAGATCATCATGTTTTTGAACCATAAATATGTTTAGCCTTTTTTCTACATGCTAGCAATTTGAAAATAAAACATGTAAATTTCTTTGTCTGTTGTGGTAATACGGGTCCAAAAATACTTTTTCATTTCAACAAATCTAGTAGCACTTCTCACAACTAACTCGAGAGAGAGTGATTGATTCTCGCCGGGAAATCTCCCGCTGGAAAAACTTGAACTTGACTGAGTGCTGTTGAGAACTCAGCAATGGATGGGAGACAAAAGAAAATTCCGACATGAATTTTTTTAGTAGGGAAATTGATATAGTAGTGTCATCTGCATAATAATTAGAAACTTAGCACCTCAAGTGAATAATCAATTCCAAACTCTTCGTACCTTTTAAGGAAAAGAACCATAGTGATTTACCAGAAGATACAGCCTACCTTTCCTGAGAGAGTTTTTTGGGCTACGTTTTCATCATTCTATAATATATCATAACAATCGCATTCATTTAGGCCCGATGAGTGTATATATTCACCTGAACAACAAGATTATAATTGAATGTTGCTGTTTCTTCAATTTTTTGAGTAGCTCTGACCAACATAAAGTTTCTGAAATCCCCTACGTTGCCTCCTTATTTGCCATTCATAGATAAAATAATGGCAAAAATAATGAAATACTGGCGTCTACGCGGAAACGCACAAATCATCAGTAGTCCCAGATAGATGATAGATGTGCAGCCACATTGCTAGACGGTTCATCTATTATCGGCATTTTTCACAGTTTTTTGGCCATTTCAATACGAAACTGTGCAGCTTCTGTGCTAGAAAAACAGCATTTGTTTGGTCAGGCTTGTTCATTTGCTTCTGATTTTTTTGTCCATCAAAGCGGCAGGTGGAAGCTGGAACAGAACTGGTAGCGTCAATATAGTTGAGTCCAATCCGAACTGTAAACAGCATTCCAGCATTTTAGTATAATTCTCCCATCCAGTATATGATATGGCCTTCATTAGGCGAACTATGGCCATCATGTAGGCAATTTCTTTTTGAAATTTGTTTCCAACGTGCTTGACTCGAGACTTAATATGAATTCACTCTTCAGCGATTTAGCAAGATTTAGCGAGCTTCCGAATTCGTGAAAATTTATTACCACGTTTTGCATTCAACATTCGTCAGTGCAAGAGGTTTTCATTTCAGTTATATCAGATATTTAGTAAAAATAAATGTGGATGCAAAGTTTACTTCACTTTTCAGCAAAGTAATCTTTATTCTCCAGTGCGTGTTACTCTCAAATTATCAGAAATTTTATCGCCGTAGCGTAAATACTCTGAGCTGCTGAAATGCAAGACCGGTTTTGATGTATGCGAAATTAGAAACAACTTGAGTGCCAAGGGAGAAAATTTTTTCAAGGTCTTAACAAGAACAGAAAAAAAGGAAGATGACTGTGGCGATGGAATGCGCAAAAAATGGAGGATTTTGCGAAATGAGGAATAAGGACCATAAAGTCATTGCACAAGGAATTCAGGCAGTCTAGTTGACGAAATTTGAGACACAGTATCTTTGAACTGATGGAGTATAAAGTACACCTTTCTGCGACTTTTCTGCACGAAAAGGCTATGAGCAAATGGGAAAAAAGTCTTTGGCGTATAGAAAGTGGAATTTTCTCACGACATCATAGATTACACCAGGATTATTGAACGGCGAGTGCAAAAGCGATCGCTATTTAAGTTATAACTCACAAGTCCTGCTATGGGCATTGATCTGCAAGTACGAGAAAGATTTCTATCGGTTGTTACGACTTTAGATCGACACCCGCTCCGATTACCAGAGTTTTATTCCGTAGCTCTCCCAACAATCTATTTCGAAACCTAGATTGAGCGACACTCATTGGGCTTTCATGTACTCGAAGAACACTACATCGTCTTTGACTGCATCCGCCGATTTCGATAATACCCATGGGAGAACACTAAGACTCTAGGGCACGTGTTAGGCTACGGTCAAGAGTACAATACTAGCCGCTTTTGACTGAGATAGCAGTTGGTGCCGTAAGAGTTCTCGGAATAGAGAGTGCATGCAAGATGAAGTACATGCAAATCATCAGTGACTAATTTGTTTTCAAAAAAATTATGTGCTAAGATGGTTTCATGTGACCAGAAATTGTCACTAGAAAATCAAAAGTATCGACCTTGCAGTGGGTAAGGGCACAGTCACCAACCCCGTGATGACTTGATGCTACCAGCGCATCAGCGGTATAAGGCTAGCGTTATAGTCATTGGCTGTTTTGAGTCAAAGAATATATAAATTGTCAAGTGTTGAACACTCCAGAAGTTTCATCTTTAAGCATATTCTTGTCCTGGATCCTGTACACTATTGACTTCTGCGATTTTATGCTTAGAATAGACGTTTTCATGAGTTCATTCTGACTAAACATCCGCAGAAATGTCACTGATACGTATCTCAAGCATTCCGCTTGAACCTACCTTTGAGAAGCGCCAATCGCTGCCGCTCCCATCAAGACACACATCAAATGTTGCCTCTTTTGCCGCCGCTCTCGTAAAATGATGATTCTGCTTTTCACGCAAGTTTTGTTGCTATTGAAACCACTTCATAAATCTGTAGACAACTTAATTCTCAAAATTCAATACTACCTACGATACTGCCCCAGAGCTACATTTGGAGTTTATTCCAACGTATCTCCTCTCCAACAACCCTAATAACTAGCAGCTTTGACTGATGAAAAAGTTTGATTTTCCGCTTCTTTAGTTATACTCCATGAAGAATAAATTTATTTTACATTACACCAGGCCTTTTCATTGTCCCTTTCCTTCCGTTACGTGCGCTACTTGCTCAACATACTGTAGGCTCTTCCAGTTATACTAATTATGCAAATCCCTCGCTGGCTAATAACTCGTACTAATTAATAGTTTATGAGGTTTCTTTCTCTTCGTATAAGTGTGGAAGAAAAGAAGAAAGGTTTAACCCAACAGAGTACAAGCTCGAAAATCCGTTACTTCCTCCTTTTCGTTCATAAAGACCGTACATCAACCATTTTAGCAGACTCACTGAGTTAAAGATCTCTTATCAGAAATCTTCCTGCAATAAAACTTCGCATAGATCGATTAAAAGTGCTTCCTAATAAGTCCGCCAACGCAAAAGTAATCCGCAGCCGGTTGCTAGGATGATCCATTAATTGCACCCACTTGCCACATGTTGCCTAGCTCGACAAATCGTCCTAAACAGTGAACTACGAGTGCTTAAACTACGGTATCCTTCCAGTAAACTATGCCACAAATTCTTTTCTTTGGTGATATGGATTGTTTACGCTGCATCGTAAAAAGTGGTATGTCATTATTACGCGCGTGAGTGAGATGCTTTCGACGAAAGAATGAGAATCCAAAATTCGGAATAAATCAATGCTGATGAATTCTTCTTTTTCAACGGAAACCAAGAAGTTCAACTGGTTAACTGTGAATAGTTACCATGTTTTTCTGAAGTATAAATAGCCTAGTTTATAAATAGCTTCTCTACATGCTATGCGACGTTGAAAACAAGAAATGTGAATTTTCCTTTTTTACCAGACATGCAGTTTGAAAAATACGTTTCGTTTCAACGAATCAGGGAACTCTTTTCACAATCAACTTGAAAGAGAGCGAGTGATTGATTCTCGCAATTTGGAATCTCCCGCTGTTGAAAATGCAACCTGAGTGAGTGCGGTTGAGAGCTCACCAATGAAAAGGAAATAGAAAAGCAAAACTCCGTCATGTGCCTTTTAGAGGGGAAAATAATATAGTAGTGGTATTTGCACAATAAATGGAAACATAGTGCGTAAGTGTAATTAGCCTCAAACTTTTGCAGGTTTTGAGATAAAGAGAATCAGTGATTTAACTCCAGGATACAGACTGCTTTTTCTGAAAGTAACTTTTCTTTCTTTTGGACTGCCATTGTATCATACTATTTGCATTCATATGCACCCACTAAGTGTATATATTCATTCGAACAATAAGGCTATATTTGAATGATTTTATTCCTTTAATTACTTGCGAAGAGTTCCGGCCAAGATACAATTTTCTGGATCTACGGTACCTCGTTATTTGCCACTCATAGATAAAAAAATGGCAAAAATAATGAAATATTGGCATTGATGCGGAAACGCACAAATCATCAACGGTCCCAGATAGATAATAGATGTGCAGCCACATTGCCAGGTTTCACCACAGATCTGGTCATCTGGGGTGTGGTGCAAGAGGAACGATAGCAATTGCCAGCCGCTTCTGCCAAAGCAGATTTGTCTCACATCGCGCGATTTTTGGACTTATGGAAATGAGTTGATTTGAAATAAATGATTTACACAATAACTTCTGCTCAGAGCCCGCTGATAAGTGCAATTTGGTAATGTCATTGCAAAAAAAACTTGAAATACTTGAAGTTTCACCTTCGATACCTTTTTTGCCATTTTAAAACTTATTTTCACTCCTTTTTTTCAAGCAAACAGAATAATCTTGATATATCTATCTGTATGAAATCACAAAAGAAAAAAATGCTCTGATTTTCTGCATGCTAATAGACAAAAATGACAGTAAAAGATGCGGGAGTTATTGACACCCATCAGCTATCGTTCCTCTTGCTCGCCACCCGGTCATCTGTTATCTGCATTTTTTATAGTTTTTTTTCCTCGGCAATTTTTCGTTAATTGGAAACTATGCAGCCTCGGGATTTTAGAAAAAAAGCATTTGTTTGGTGGGGCATATTCATCTGCTGTTGATTTTTTTCCATCAAGCGGCACGTTATGAGGACTGGAACAGAACTGGTAGCGTCAATATAGTCGAGTCAAAGTTGTACTGTAAACAGCATTCCAGCTTTTTAGCAGGTTTCATTCAACCAGCATATGATCGCTATGGCCTTCGTTAGGCGAACTATGACCGACCCATCTTAGCATTTTTATTCACTGGCCTGTGAAACATATCTCTTATCGTATTTAACTCGAGACTATAACTCATGAATTCCTTCAGCTTATAATATTGTAAATTTTAATTTTTGGATTTGCGAAAACTCATTTTCCCTTAATTTTGCATTCTGGACTCGTTGGTGCGACAAGTTCATTTCAGTTTATCAAGTTTTTAATTTACAAAAATTTGGATAAAGAACTTATATTCCAACTTTATATTCCATCAAGAATTATGTACTGATTTTCAGAGGCATGCCACTGAAATACAAGACCAGTTCTATGGTATGTAGAATTAGAAACAGCTTGAGTGTCAAGGGAGCAATCTCAGGGTATCAACAGAAACACAGCTGAAAAGAATTTGGTTCAGGCTCAAATGCACGAAAAATGCAGATTTTTGCAGTAAATTAGCAACGATGACATTTTGGAAATAAGATTCTGAAGATAGAACTTATTATTTTGTCTATCCAGCAAATGCACAAGTGAAGAAGAATATGTACGAGAATTATCAAAGTTAGATGCGTTCTCTTTGTCATATTTGCCATTTTATCGCTACAGTTGTGACAAAGAGTTCCTTGCATACAAACTAATATGGAAGTTTCATGCAATAATGTTAAAAATTACACTACTGATGTGCTGTCACAATTTCTTAGGTATTCTTCATCAACGGCGTCCAAAAACGATTGCTACCTAAGCCTCAGCTCACAGGTTCTGCTATGGGCAATGATAGGCAAGTACGACAGAGATTTCTCAGTCGTTACTGCTTTGAAACCATTTACCCGCTCCGATTACCAAACTTTTGACCTTTTAAGGTCCCCCACCCCATCCCAGCCGAAAATGTATTTCACTAACCCAAGCACCGATGCTTACCAATTTTACATATGCTTGAAGAGCACTACAACATTCTTTATCTGCCACCGCCTACTCCGATAATACCCACGGGAGAGCGCTGAGGCTCTAGGATACATGGGAGGCTATGGTCAAGAGTATATTGCGAGCCCTTTCCCGTTGAGATAGCAATGACGGTAAGAGTCCTCGGAACAAGGAACGCATGGAAGTTAAAGTACATGCAATTCGTCACTGACTGATTGGCGCTGCAGTAGATAAGGAACAACTCACCGAGCCACAAGGCTTCAAACAGGTGCCAGCGTTAAGCTAGAGATATAGTCTTAAGCTGTTTCGAGGTTAAAGTGTATTAGAATTATTGAGTATTGCTAACTCCTGTCAAGTATACGAGTTAATTACTCTCGTAACTTGATCCCTCAACCCTTAGTTTCTTTCCTTTGCACTAACATAACAGTTCTGACTAGATTCTTTTATCATTATAACATAAATATAAATGTGGGGGAACATAATTGGGGAGGGGACCACCGAGCACCCGGGGAGTGCCAGCTCATCTGGAGATTCTGGGCACCGCCCAGTTCGTGGAGACTGTCGGACCATCTAATTACTCTGCGTCTCGACATGTCCATTCCTTAGCAAAGCTCGTCCTCGAGCTTTCATCTTTGGCCATGGTTTCGGAAAGGAATTCATCATTGCATTTGATCATCTCGGAGACCCATTGACCATTTGACCATCATCAACCATGCTGTCATCATTGTCATCATCATCGATCGCGCTATCATCGTCATTGCCATTGATCGAGTTTTATCATACGTCGTCTCATCATTGATCGAGTTTTTACCATATCATCGTCATCTATATCGATTGATTGCTGGACAATTGAGGCCCTGCTTGCTCGTGCATTGATCATCTGCGATTGGCATTTATCTTCGAAACCATTCATCTTTTCGTTGTTGCTTTCGTCGCGAGGGATTGAACTCCATTGGCTGGGTTGCATCTGCTGGTGGCTGGGTTGGATCTGCTGGATTGCGTCTTCACGTTGCATAGAGGAGGAGCCGGTAAGAGACAAGGTAAACAGAAGGGCGAACGCCAGAAGGCGAAGCGCACGCTCCCGTACGTCCCGTCAATAAAGTAAAGCTCGTCCTCGAGCGGAAGACATATGAATTATGTTGCAGAATAGGATAGTTATTCAATACGGATTTGAATAAGAGGATCATTTTCGTGGTGATACGGAGGAGGGATGAAATGACACGCAATAAAATGGTATAAACATTACAACAAGTAAAAATTCAGAAGTAAAACATGAAATACTGAACGAAAAGATAGAATGTGTCATTCTATGTTTTCGCTACTCACAAATATTGACATATATGCATTGAAATTTCACAACATTGGTTTTCGAGTTTACAACTCGAGAGGAAACAATTTCCTAGCGTTGCTCACAAGGGCGTGAAGAAAAGTGAATGTTTGAAAGCGTTCTTCGACCCGCCAATCGAAGAATTCTTTCTATTTATAGTGCGTATGCTTGCGGCAAACTTACTTTGTACCAGTAGCCGCTGCGTATATGAGATTTTTTGTGAGGTTGCTACTGGCACCTCTCACTCATTATGAGGGAGACCAAACAGTCCTTTGTCTCAGACGCTCTGAACATCTGAGATTAGGCACACTGGAACGTGGAGTCTCTGCCTCTGTGTGACTAGATTGTGGTTGCACAGAGACTTCACGCTCTTGCGGCCTGCTGTAATACAATTTGAGTCTGTTCACATGCACTGTTTGTGACTTATTGTTGACCAGACTTTTGATGGTGACATTGGGACGGCACATGGAGACAATCACAAATGGGCCTTTCCATTGGTTGGTTAGTTTTGGACGCACTGTGTCGTCATGGAGTAAAACGAAATCACCAATGGAAAGGTCTTTACAATATACCTTTTTTTGATAGTTCAGCTTTGTAGTCAGCCGTCTTGGCTGCTATACTAGATCCTACTTCCACTATCGTTGTTCGCAAAGCTGTAACAAATTGGCCTGCGAAGTTATCTGTAGCATACGTTAAAGTGGAAGGTAATTTGTGAGTTACGTCCATCCATGTGACGGGATGTCTACCATGTATAACAAAGAATGGACTGTATCCCGTAGTGTCGTTCTTGCTGCAGTTGTATGCGAAGACTATGGGTTGGAGGTAATCCGACCACAGATCTCTCGCTTCTGCGCAGTATATGGTGAGGGAATCGATGAGCACTTTCACCATTCTTTCTACTTGGCCGTTGGCCTTGTGATTATAGCTACTCGTACAGTTGTTTGATATCCCTAGAGTTCTGTTTATCTGAACAAAAAGCTCGCTAGCATAGTTTGAGCCTCTATCACTAACGATTTCATTGGGGATTCCATGTTTGGAAATGACATCGTTAATGAGCGCTTTGATTACCAAATCAGCTGTTTGATTCACCAGAGGCGTGCAAATGATATATTTGCTGAACGCGCACACAGTTATTGAAATGAACCTACTACCATCGATACACTGTGGCAGTGGACCGATAATATCTGTGTGTATACGCTCAAAAGGTCGTTGAGGAATAGGGAAATTTCCCAGTTCCTCTCGGATAATGTTTCCTGCTGGTGTTTTAACCTTTTGACAAGCGGCGCAAGATCTTACATAATTTGCAATATCTTGGTACATGTTTGGCCAGTAGTATTTGTCAGAAATGGATTTGTACGTTTTGCGAATACCAAAATGAGATCCCAGTAGTGGGTTTTCGTGACAAAGCTTTACGATCTGGGTCTGGAGTTCTTGTCCCGGCACCACAAGCTTTGGTCTTTTATGCATCGTATAGTATAACATACCATTGAAAATTGAAAATTTATCCAGCGTACTCAAAAACTGCTGTGGTGGATCCTCAGCATTCCCTGTTAAGAAGGTGATCAAGCTTCCAAAAGAAGAATTTTGCTGGGCTTCTTTGATGGTGTCCAAGCTAGGAATTGAGTTAGAAGCTACATCAATGGACATTACAGGATAGCGGCTCAAAAAGTCACAAAAGCTGTTATGTTTGCCCGGACAATACTCTATTGTCAAATCGTAAGCTTGTATCATGATTTGATATTTCGCCAAACGTCCTACAAGATCTGACCGATATAGTAGTGATTTCAAAGGAGCATGATCTGTAACAAGCCTTATAGAAGCGTCTGCCACATACGGGTAAAAATGCTTGAGAGCGAATACTATTGCAAGTGCTTCAAGTTCGATGATGGAGTAGTTCTTTTCGTGCTTGTTAAGCGGGCGACTACAATAGGCAATTGGATGTTCGTTCAAAGTTTGCGGATTTTGCTGTAGTAAACAAGCACCTAATCCTACGGTTGACGCATCTGTATGTATGATGTAGGGCTTACCTATGATTGGAGATGCGAGAGTTGGAGCTGTAGTAAGTGCTGTTTTCAGAGAAACGAATGCATTCTCATGAACATCTGTCCATTCAAAAGAAGTATTTTTGGTGAGAAGAGCGTTTAGAGGTGCCGCAACGTAAGAAAAACGAGGAATAAATCTACGGAAATATGAAGCTGCACCCAAAAATGATTTGAGCGCCTTAGCATTTTGAGGTCTTGGAATTTTTGTAATGCTGGCAACCTTTTCCGGATTGAGTCTAGTCCCGTTTTTGCTTATGAGCACACCTAAGTAAGGGACTTCTTGCTGAATGAACGAGCATTTTTCTGACGTTAGTTTCATTCCAAAACTAGCAATTCGCTGAAAAACCTCTTCCAAATCACGGAAATGATCGTCAATGGTATGACTGGCAATGATGATATCGTCCAAATAAGCAAAACAACAAGCTTTCAATTCTCTTGTTAAGCTGTTGGCTACTCTTTGGAACGTACCAGGAGCGCCCTTCAAACCTTGGGCCATTACAGTGAAGTGGAAAAGACCTAGAAATGACGAAAACGCGGTCCGCTCTCTATGTTTCGGTTCAAGAGGTACTTGAAAGAAACCACTTTTAAAGTCTAACACGCTGTAAACTTCTTTGCCACTGGCTAAATCAACGATGTCCTGAATGTGCGGTATACAGTAAGTTTCATTCTCGGTTATGGCGTTTATTTGGCGATAATCTACTGTAAAACGCCACTGATTTGTTGAAGGTTTCTTTACCAATACAATAGGTGATGCGAATTTACTTGTACTCGGCTCAATTATACGCGTGCAGCATTTCTTCAATCTGTCTTTTGATTTCCTCTCGTTTTTCTAGAGGTACCCTGTAGGGACGCTGTTTTGGGACAGTAGCATGAGGAACAAACTTTATCTTATGAGTTATAGGACCCGTGTATCTACCTAAGTTCCCGTCAGAACCAACAAAACATTTCTGATACTTTTGAAGGAGATTGTTGAATTGAGAAGATTGGTGCTTAGTAAGCAAACTACGATTAACTTTTACACGTTCCCACAAAGGAGTATTAGAGGGGGTACCGGGGAAGTGTGGAAGGTTTCCAGCTATATCCGCCTCAGGTGGGGTATAATGAGAAGGATCGCGAGATGCAAAAGTTGAGGGGTGGATAGCGAAAATAGCAGGCCATTGTTTCCCAGACCCAACAAATTCTGCATTGCAGACTACCTGATTTTTGTCTAGTGCAACAACTGTGGAGTTGGAATTGAATATGCGCAAAGGAACGGTTCCACTCAAGGCTGGACAGGATAATGTTTTCCCCAATACTACACCTGATGGTAGGGGGATGGTTGGGTCATCACAGGAGAAAAATTCCCAGTTAGAGGGGTAAGACGCATCTACAACACCCTTGACTACATTATCAGAAAACGGTGCTAGTACTGTTTTGCAAGCTAAACGCACTGGTGTAGAGAAACTCAAATCGCTGTTTGGATCAACCATTGGCACTGAGCAATGTGCGAATATTACCTGTTTGTTTTGAAAATTAAGTGTAACACTGGAAGATATCTCTGTTATCGCATCATTACCCAACAGTAGATTTGTTGAGCAATGCCTTTCGCTGACGACAAATGGCGCTATTGTGATAGTTGTGCTTCCTACTGAAAGAACAGCGTTTGCTTGTCCTAGCAGTTGAATAGGAGAACCATTTGCCGCTATAGCGTTGTGTGAGAAAGATGGTGTGAAAGATATGTTGAGTTTTTCCGCTAGTTTGTCCGTTATTAGTGTTATTGCGGAACCAGTATCGAAAAGAGCGACTACATTGAAGTTGTTTATCTTTAGTGGAATATATATAGTATTATTTTTTCCGAATTGTTGAATAGACATAACTAGAGGATTGAAATCATGATATCTATTGATTGAAAGATTATTATTGAGCTGAGGCTGAGTTTCGTGTTGGTTTTTGATTTGCAAATTTGGATGAACTGGATGCGGATGAGTCTGGTTATCGCAAAATGTAACGAAACTTGTTTCCTCATAAATGGGAGCAGATGCTGTAGCCACGGTAACTTGCTGCGCAGTCTTTTTGCGACATGGTGTGAAAATTACTTGAAACATTTTGAAAACAAAAGCGATAGATGTTTTCACCAAAGATATTTGGTAGTAGATGAAAATTATCAATGATAGAATGATAACAGCGAGTAAAATTCTCATGGCATAAATTACCAGAGTATGTTTTTCCAATGAATGCAAAATCATGGATTTTTGAGATTGTAAGATTTGAACAGCATTTGACTCGACGAAATCTACAGTCTGAGCAACCTCTTCTTGAAGTTGTTCGGAGAAAGAGTTTGCGTCAGAGTTGTGATTATGTGGAGCATCAAAAACTGAGCTAATTGTTGCTGATTCCATTCTATCTTTGATGAATTTTAACTCTGTGTTAATTTTAGCAAGCTCAGAATGAAATATAGGAGGAGAATTGAAAACTATATTTTGTTGTTCAATATTTGAGGGTAAATTTACATTGACATGAGACACATGGACATAACCATTAGGCGATTTGTAACGATCTGCACTGTCTTTGTAAATTCCTAGCGGTAGGTGTCCGCAATTTGCATGAGATGAACTAAGTTTCAAGTCACGTGTGCCTGACTGAATGAAGAATAATGTTTTTCCTACACGGACAGGAGTGTCCAGATAACAGATATTGTTTACTTTGTGATCCGGATAAATTTCGTCAACTTGGACAGATTTGCATTTGGAGACTATAAAAACATCTCCCGCAGAGATAGCGAAGATATCGTTCCTATTCAGAAGCATTCTAGCCGCGCTTGTTGGATCGTACTTGGCTATACTTTTGATAGTTAGAGTTTTGAAATTGTTTAGCACGCATATCCTTTCAAAAATGACACTGAAATCACGCTGAATTATCTCGTCGAGTTTATACTTGAGGTACTGCAGCTTTGTGTTGAGTTCAGATTGTCGCGGATCGTAGTAAGAGTTGGAAAAATGTGAATTCGAAGTATTGCCTTCTGATTCAGACGCGATTTTTGTACTTGGCTCTTCCTCTAATTTGGTTGAGCGTTTTGATTTTGTGTTGGAGGCTATTTGCGAAACGTTAGCTTTGCTAGTGACAGCGTTTGCTTGCGAGAATATCGCTGTCAAAAGAGTAGAGTTGGTAGAATTGCGGGATATGCCGAAAGAACTATCAAGAGTTTGTTTGCTATCCATGATGTGGGATGGAACGCTGTTTGAGAGTTTGTAGTATTTTGCGTTGAGTAGTTGTACCAAAGTTATGTTTTTGTCGAAAATTGTACGTGGATTTTCATCCAAAAGTTCAGGGACAAGGACGAATACGCCGTTGTCCATTGCCACAACATTTTCGGGCAAACACCACTTCAAAAGTTGCTGCTTTGTGAATGAAACATTTTTGTAAGTGAAGGCAGATTGTATGGTTTCAAGAACGATATGCTTCGGTGTGACGTATGCACTACCTTCAGCAGCTTTTACAAATTTGCACGAAAAACTTGCATTTTGAATGGATTTCCAAACAACAGTGCCATGGGTGAGCTGGCAATAGTCTCTAATGAGGCTACAGTTTGCCATATCACCAAATTGTCCTATTATTTGGTCACCATCAAAAGTTGCTATCTCTCCTTCCTCTACATAAATGTTAGTTGTGGATATACATTTTTGTCCAAAAAACCAAGGATAGGAGTAATGAACGGGTTTTTGTGTGCCGAAAACGTTTGGAGAAAATATATGCAATGGCTGACCCAGATATTGTTTGGTTTTTGCTATTTTGAGGCAAAGTGCGCGGTCGATAGGAGACATGAACTCCTCATCGCTGTCTAACGAAAATGATACATGCAGATAAGAAGAACTGCAAATTTTCCTAGTTTTGTTAAAGCAGTGATACGCGGGAAGGGTAGCTGGTTCTGTTTTTTCTACAAAAACAGAAGCCTTTGTGAGTAGTACGCTCGCTGATTTTGACGGAATTGCGCAAGAAACTGTTTCGGGGTAGGCTATAGGCCATCCCGATTTACGAGAAGAGCATAGCTGATAGTCAGCAATTACGGCAGAGGCAGCAGGAAATATAAGCGAAATGATGGCGACTAAAAGTAAGGAGGGTATGGAACTACTTATACTAGTTGAGAAGTTTGTTGCTATCGAATTAACCCTATGAGGATTATGTCCCCGAGAAGAATTACGATTTCCAATTTGGCTGTGATGTGGTGAGCGATTACGATTTCGAAAGTTTGTGCTGGAGTTTTGTCTATTGTTTGATGAATTTGAGTTGTTACGAAAACGGTTTTGATTGTTAAAATTGCTTCTCGGAGGCATATTCCTATTCCTCGAGGAGGACCTGGATGGATACCTTTGATTGCTTTGCCATGATTGGTTATCGCGATCGGAAGCAAAAGAAACCTGCCGAGGACGGTTGCGGTTGTTATTGTAGTGATAACGCACAGGGGAGCGGGAGCGGTTAGAATAGTTGTAATTGTGCGAGTTATTGGGAGAATTGTAGCGATTTGGCCGTCTAAGGTTGGGGGAGTATGAGCGCTGCTGACTATGAACTGTGTTGACCTGCGCTTGGCTCTCTAGCTGTGTCAGAATCCTATCCATTTTCGCGTTAAGCAGTGAAGAGTCAAGCGAATTTTCTTCACCCTGCGTCAGATCCCATATGCGCTCGGCTCATTGCAGAAATGCTCCTTTAGTTCTTTAATAGCATTTTGCCAATTTTTCTTGTCAGCAGTTTCGAAGCTGTCGAAAACTGCTTTTGCGGTTCCCTTTAAGTGCGCTGGTAATAACTTAGCCATTTTGTCCTCTGAGATATCCATGATACTACTTATCTCATTAAAGTCATCAATGAATTGCACTAACCCTTTAGCGCCACAGTCCCCAGAAAATGTGGGTAGCCTGTTTGAATATGAAGAAAGGGACAGTTTGTCAAAAACAACGTCTAAGTTCTTAAGCAGTTGCGAGTCCATTGTAGTAGCGTCGTTTATGGAGTTAGGATTGGAAATTTGCTCGCTCTTTTTCAAAAATTCGCTTACAGATCGGGTGCGATATCTGCGCGTGGAGATGGGGTGTTCGCTTGATGCAGGTGTCAAATTATTTGACGCAGTAGGGGATATGCTCATAAAATACGGAAGGGAAAGAAATAAATTATTTTTTGTTTTTGTTTTTTTTTCAATCAGACAATAAGAACGGAATAATTAACGTAACTGTGAAAAAAAAACTGTAATAATAACAGAATGAGTGCTCAAAGCAAGGGAATCGTACCTGTCAAAGAAATGGGCTATCGGATGGTTAGTGAATAGCGAGCTGGATCGTTGGATATTGACTGATAGTGAATACCACTGACTGCTCTTCGTTCCCTCTTGAGAATCGAATAACTCCCAACTTTATGAGCTCCTTACGTAGGAGTGGGCGGAGCTAACTTAGGCGCGTAACGGAGTACTGTCAAAGAGTAAGCCGCTACGGTAAGGTCAAATTCTGGCGCCTATATGCCACTCAAGATTGGATAATGACGCTCTGAATCGGCGTGACTGGGAAAAGGGCCTCTGGTAACCCCATGGGCTATCACATAGCCTATGGAATCACCATAGGCAACATAGCCTACGGACTATCCACAGGCGTCTAGATCGCCTGTGGAACTGCGGCAATTACAAAACGGCTATGGCAATTAAACACAATTATAAAAATTTTATACATATGTACAGTGCCGGCGTTGGCGATAGAGTCCCTGAGTTTGTGTAAAAAAATAACGATGGAAAGTGAGAAAGAAGAAAATAAATGACTGAAAATAATGTGTAAAGTTGTAGGCGAAATATGGTGAAAAATGGTTGTGAAAATGAATTTTACATGTTTTGGAAAGATAATAGATTCTGAAAGAGAAAATGTAGAAGTTACAAAATAAAATATGTTTTGGAAAAATGAAAAGTTTTAGATTTGTTTGTAAATAAATAGGGTGGGGAAAGGGGGCTAGAGGAAGAAAGAGTAAATATTTACGGTTCTTCACGTGGTATCACGGTAAAAACTGTAAGGAATCACAGCAGATAAAAAATACCATCTACCATATTCAATATAGTAATATATTCATTATCTGCTACGAAACAAAAAAAAAGACTGTCAAACACATAGTAGGTAAAGAATACATGATTATATTCATTACCCACTATGACACGAAAAATATGACAAAATAAGAAAAAAACACACTCAGACCCATCGCCTGGACTCAAGGGAAAAGAGAAAGGAAAGGGTAAATATGAAAAGGGGCTACGTAATTCACGTAGGAGATGAGGGCTGGTGCCGGTGGTGGGGATTAGCAAAGATCTGCGCAAAATCAATGCTTATACTTTTTTTTGAAGAAAGGTTATGCGACAAATTCGTTCAGAAAAACCCGGGACCTCCATGTCAAGTATACGAGTTAATTACTCTCGTAACTTGATCCCTCAACCCTTAGTTTCTTTCCTTTGCACTAACATAACAGTTCTGACTAGATTCTTTTATCATTATAACATAAATATAAATGTGGGGGAACATAATTGGGGAGGGGACCACCGAGCACCCGGGGAGTGCCAGCTCATCTGGAGATTCTGGGCACCGTCCAGTTCGTGGAGACTGTCGGACCATCTAATTACTCTGCGTCTCGACACTCCAAAAGATTTATCTTAGCATAACTTTTTACTCAATCCTGTACACCAGTGACTTCTGATTAATTGCGATCAACGTTTTTATACCTTCAACCTGAATGAACCTTCACGAAGATGTCATTGATACTTATCTCAATCATTCCGCTTGAGCGCACCTTCGCGAAAAGCGCCAATCGCTGCCGCTCCCATTAAAACACACATCAAATGTTGCCTCTTTTGACGCCACTCTCGTAAGCTGATGATTCTGCTTTTCACTGCGGTTTTTGTTGCTATTGAAACCGCATAAACTCTGTAGACATGCTTTATTCTATTATTGCCTTTGCTCCAAGGCTACGGATAAGGAGCTTATCACTCCTGTGTAGAGCTTGAGGCCGACAATTGAAGTAGTAGGATAGTGCTTACCAGTATAAAAATTGACCTTTCATTAAGGATATAGCTAAGTTCAGTGACATTGAGCTTCAAGGCATTTTCAACTAACATTTAAAAGAAAAGGGATCGAAGAGGTAGTGGAAGCACTTCTTTATGTGAGCTGTCTTCCGTAGGTTTTTACTGTAATACAGAAGAAATGACCTTACAACCTGCAAGATGCAGGTATCTAAATGGAACTCCGCGACACTAAGTGGTTATGTTCAACTCACTGTGTTAAACTTCATAAATTTGGCGTCTCGTTGTTCTTAGAGATTTTGCAGGATTTGATAACTGCTCATTGATTGATATCTTACTTCTAGTGATATGCGCGAAAGAGTTCCGATATGTCTCCTTTGAAAGATTTTTTTTGAGAGAGAAAAATGAGGCTATAGAAAATTTTCCAATCTTGAGTGCCGCAACCCTCAGAACTTTCCAGGCCTAATTAATCAACGTTTGATATTTGAAATCTTTTTAGTATTCACGAGCTAAAATAAGAGGCTTCAGTACCTCCACAGTTATGTAGGACACTTTGATAGTTTATGAGGCTTCCTCTTCTTTTGAACAAGAGCAGGGAAGAAGTGAAGGAAGTTCAAATCACTACGTTTCAAACGTATAACCGTTCAAAAGTAAAAAAATCGGTGCATTCCTCCTGTGTAACACAGAAGTCGCAAAAGTGAGTGTTATAGCAAAGTCACTGAGATAAAAGACACCGTTATTACATGGTTTTGCTTCCTATGCACCTCCCTCATCGCACTTGAACATCTGTCTCACTATAGAAATTTCTCTTTTGGAATGTTGCGTGCAGCCACTTCAGTGCTAATGACGTAACAGTAGACTAAGTGATTAGACACAGTCACCGTATACTAATTATGTGTCTGTCGCTCAGATATGGTAGTGTGAATCCTTCTATATATATAAAACCGAATGGGATTTTGTCTGTACACTGGTGGCCTGTCTGTACGCTGGTGGATAAGCATGCTTGTTGATGCTGTCTGTAGGTCCTCGATGGTGTTTTCGTGTTTGTCATTTCCTAGAATGGAAGCTTGTTATTACTTCTACCAAATTTATCGATTATTTGTAAATTTTGAACTGCGGGGCTGGGAGTTGGCACAGGGGGGTAATCGAGCATGCTGATTACGAATATGATAACTATTTTCAAAGATGCCCATTACTTTTATCATTTTATCGATTTGTTTGCAAATTTTGGACTACGGGGTTGGGAGTTGGCACGAGAGGGTAAGCGAACATGCTGATTACGAATACAATACTGGTTTTTAGAATTATCAGTTATTTTTTATCATTTTATCGATTTCTTTGCAAAGTTTAAGCTACGGAGCTAGGAGTTGGCACACGGGGGTAATCGAGCATGCTGATTACGAATACAGTGTTAGTTTTTAGAATTATCAGTTATTTTTATCATTTTATCGATTTTTTTGCAAAGTTCAAGCTACGGGGCTGGGAGTTGGCACACGGGGGTAATCGAGCATGCTGATTGCGAATACAGTATTAGTTTTTAGAATTATCAGTTATTTTTATCATTTTATCGATTTTCTGGCAAAGTTCAAGCTGCGGAGCTAGGAGTTGGCACACGGGGGTAATCGAGCATGCTGATTACGAATACAGTATTAGTTTTTAGAATTATCAGTTATTTTTATCATTTTATCGATTTTTTTGCAAAGTTCAAGCTACAGGGCTGGGAGTTGGCATACGGGGGTAATCGAGCATGCTGATTACGAATATGATAACTATTTTCAAAAATGCACATTACTTTTATCATTTTATCGATTTTCTGGCAAAGTTCAAGCTGCGGGGCTGGGAGTTGGCACACGGGGGTAATCGAGCATGCTGATTGCAAATACAGTATTAGTTTTTAGAATTATCAGTTATTTTTATCATTTTATCGATTTTTTTGCAAAGTTCAAGCTACGGGGCTGGGAGTTGGCATACGGGGGTAATCGAGCATGCTGATTACGAATATGATAACTATTTTCAAAAATGCCCATTACTTTTATCATTTTATCGATTTTCTGGCAAAGTTCAAGCTGCGGGGCTGGGAGTTGGCACACGGGGGTAATCGAGCATGCTGATTGCGAATACAGTATTAGTTTTTAGAATTATCAGTTATTTTTATCATTTTATCGATTTTCTGGCAAAGTTCAAGCTGCGGAGCTAGGAGTTGGCACACGGGGGTAATCGAGCATGCTGATTACGAATACAGTATTAGTTTTTAGAATTATCAGTTATTTTGATCATTTTATCGATTTTTTTGCAAAGTTCAAGCTACAGGGCTGGGAGTTGGCATACGGGGGTAGTCGAGCATGCTGATTACGAATATGATAACTATTTTCAAAAATGCACATTACTTTTATCATTTTATCGATTTTCTGGCAAAGTTCAAGCTGCGGGGCTGGGAGTTGGCACACGGGGGTAATCGAGCATGCTGATTGCAAATACAGTATTAGTTTTTAGAATTATCAGTTATTTTTATCATTTTATCGATTTTTTTGCAAAGTTCAAGCTACAGGGCTGGGAGTTGGCATACGGGGGTAATCGAGCATGCTGATTACGAATATGATAACTATTTTCAAAAATGCCCATTACTTTTATCATTTTATCGATTTTCTGGCAAAGTTCAAGCTGCGGGGCTGGGAGTTGGCACACGGGGGTAATCGAGCATGCTGATTGCAAATACAGTATTAGTTTTTAGAATTATCAGTTATTTTTATCATTTTATCGATTTTTTTGCAAAGTTCAAGCTACGGGGCTGGGAGTTGGCATACGGGGGTAATCGAGCATGCTGATTACGAATATGATAACCATTTTCAAAAATGCCCATTACTTTTATCATTTTATCGATTTGTTTGCGAATTTTGGACTACGGGGTTGGGAGTTGGCACGAGAGGGTAAGCGAACATGCTGATTACGAATACAATACTGGTTTTTAGAATTATCAGTTATTTTTATCATTTTATCGATTTTTTTGCAAAGTTCAAGCTACGGGGCTGGGAGTTGGCATACGGGGGTAATCGAGCATGCTGATTGCGAATATGATAACTATTTTCAAAAATGCCCATTACTTTTATCATTTTATCGATTTTCTGGCAAAGTTTAAGCTACGGGGCTGGGAGTTGGCACACGGGGGTAATCGAGCATGCTGATTACGAATACAGTATTAGTTTTTAGAATTATCAGTTATTTTTATCATTTTGTCAATTTTTTTGCAAAGTTTAAGCTACGGAGCTAGGAGTTGGCACACGGGGGTAATCGAGCATGCTGATTACGAATACAGTATTAGTTTTTAGAATTATCAGTTATTTTTATCATTTTATCGATTTTTTGGCAAAGTTCAAGCTACGGGGCTGGGAGTTGGCACAGGAGGACAAGCGAACATGCTGATTACGAATACAATATAGCTTTTAGAATTATCAGTTATTTTTATCATTTTATCGATTTTTTTGCATGGTTCAAGCTACGGGGCTGGGGTTTGGCACGCGGGGGTAATCGAGCATGCTGATTACGAATATGATAACCATTTTCATAGATACCCATTACTTTTATCATTCTATCGATTTTCTGGCAAAGTTCAAGCTGCGGGGCTGGGAGTTGGCACACGGGGGTAATCGAGCATGATGATTGCAAATACAGTATTAGTTTTTAGAATTATCAGTTATTTTTATCATTTTATCGATTTGTTTGCAAATTTTGGACTACGGGGTTGGGAGTTGGCACGAGAGGGTAAGCGAACATGCTGATTACGAATACAATACTGGTTTTTAGAATTATCAGTTATTTTTTATCATTTTATCGATTTCTTTGCAAAGTTTAAGCTACGGAGCTAGGAGTTGGCACACGGGGGTAATCGAGCATGCTGATTACGAATACAGTGTTAGTTTTTAGAATTATCAGTTATTTTTATCATTTTATCGATTTTTTTGCAAAGTTCAAGCTACGTGGCTGGGAGTTGGCATACGGTGGTAATCGAGCATGCTGATTACGAATATGATAACTATTTTCAAAAATGCCCATTACTTTTATCATTTTATCGATTTTCTGGCAAAGTTCAAGCTGCGGGGCTGGGAGTTGGCACACGGGGGTAATCGAGCATGCTGATTGCGAATACAGTATTAGTTTTTAGAATTATCAGTTATTTTTATCATTTTATCGATTTTCTGGCAAAGTTCAAGCTGCGGAGCTAGGAGTTGGCACACGGGGGTAATCGAGCATGCTGATTACGAATACAGTATTAGTTTTTAGAATTATCAGTTATTTTTATCATTTTATCGATTTTTTTGCAAAGTTCAAGCTACAGGGCTGGGAGTTGGCATACGGGGGTAATCGAGCATGCTGATTACGAATATGATAACTATTTTCAAAAATGCACATTACTTTTATCATTTTATCGATTTTCTGGCAAAGTTCAAGCTGCGGGGCTGGGAGTTGGCACACGGGGGTAATCGAGCATGCTGATTGCAAATACAGTATTAGTTTTTAGAATTATCAGTTATTTTTATCATTTTATCGATTTTTTTGCAAAGTTCAAGCTACGGGGCTGGGAGTTGGCATACGGGGGTAATCGAGCATGCTGATTACGAATATGATAAATATTTTCAAAAATGCCCATTACTTTTATCATTTTATCGATTTTCTGGCAAAGTTCAAGCTGCGGGGCTGGGAGTTGGCACACGGGGGTAATCGAGCATGCTGATTGCGAATACAGTATTAGTTTTTAGAATTATCAGTTATTTTTATCATTTTATCGATTTTCTGGCAAAGTTCAAGCTGCGGAGCTAGGAGTTGGCACACGGAGGTAATCGAGCATGCTGATTACGAATACAGTATTAGTTTTTAGAATTATCAGTTATTTTGATCATTTTATCGATTTTTTTGCAAAGTTCAAGCTACAGGGCTGGGAGTTGGCATACGGGGGTAGTCGAGCATGCTGATTACGAATATGATAACTATTTTCAAAAATGCACATTACTTTTATCATTTTATCGATTTTCTGGCAAAGTTCAAGCTGCGGGGCTGGGAGTTGGCACACGGGGGTAATCGAGTATGCTGATTGCAAATACAGTATTAGTTTTTAGAATTATCAGTTATTTTTATCATTTTATCGATTTTTTTGCAAAGTTCAAGCTACAGGGCTGGGAGTTGGCATACGGGGGTAATCGAGCATGCTGATTACGAATATGATAACTACTTTCAAAAATGCCCATTACTTTTATCATTTTATCGATTTTCTGGCAAAGTTCAAGCTGCGGGGCTGGGAGTTGGCACACGGGGGTAATCGAGCATGCTGATTACGAATATGATAACTATTTTCAAAAATGCCCATTACTTTTATCATTTTATCGATTTTCTGGCAAAGTTCAAGCTACGGGGCTGGGAGTTGGCATACGGGGGTAATCGAGCATGCTGATTACGAATATGATAACCATTTTCAAAAATGCCCATTACTTTTATCATTTTATCGATTTGTTTGCGAATTTTGGACTACGGGGTTGGGAGTTGGCACGAGAGGGTAAGCGAACATGCTGATTACGAATACAATACTGGTTTTTAGAATTATCAGTTATTTTTATCATTTTATCGATTTTTTTGCAAAGTTCAAGCTACGGGGCTGGGAGTTGGCATACGGGGGTAATCGAGCATGCTGATTACGAATATGATAACTATTTTCAAAAATGCCCATTACTTTTATCATTTTATCGATTTTCTGGCAAAGTTCAAGCTGCGGGGCTGGGAGTTGGCACACGGGGGTAATCGAGCATGCTGATTACGAATATGATAACTATTTTCAAAAATGCCCATTACTTTTATCATTTTATCGATTTTCTGGCAAAGTTCAAGCTGCGGGGCTGGGAGTTGGCACACGGGGGTAATCGAGCATGCTGATTACGAATATGATAACTATTTTCAAAAATGCCCATTACTTTTATCATTTTATCGATTTTCTGGCAAAGTTCAAGCTACGGGGCTGGGAGTTGGCATACGGGGGTAATCGAGCATGCTGATTACGAATATGATAACCATTTTCAAAAATGCCCATTACTTTTATCATTTTATCGATTTGTTTGCGAATTTTGGACTACGGGGTTGGGAGTTGGCACGAGAGGGTAAGCGAACATGCTGATTACGAATACAATACTGGTTTTTAGAATTATCAGTTATTTTTATCATTTTATCGATTTTTTTGCAAAGTTCAAGCTACGGGGCTGGGAGTTGGCATACGGGGGTAATCGAGCATGCTGATTGCGAATATGATAACTATTTTCAAAAATGCCCATTACTTTTATCATTTTATCGATTTTCTGGCAAAGTTCAAGCTACAGGGCTGGGAGTTGGCATACAGGGGTAATCGAGCATGCTGATTACGAATATGATAACTATTTTCAAAAATGCCCATTACTTTTATCATTTTATCGATTTTCTGGGAAAGTTCAAGCTACGGGGCTGGGAGTTGGCATACGGGGGTAATCGAGCATGCTGATTACGAATATGATAACCATTTTCAAAAATGCCCATTACTTTTATCATTTTATCGATTTGTTTGCGAATTTTGGACTACGGGGTTGGGAGTTGGCACGAGAGGGTAAGCGAACATGCTGATTACGAATACAATACTGGTTTTTAGAATTATCAGTTATTTTTATCATTTTATCGATTTTTTTGCAAAGTTCAAGCTACAGGGCTGGGAGTTGGCACACGGGGGTAATCGAGCATGCTGATTGCAAATACAGTATTAGTTTTTAGAATTATCAGTTATTTTTATCATTTTATCGATTTTTTTGCAAAGTTCAAGCTACGGGGCTGGGAGTTGGCATACGGGGGTAATCGAGCATGCTGATTACGAATATGATAACTATTTTCAAAAATGCCCATTACTTTTATCATTTTATCGATTTTCTGGCAAAGTTCAAGCTGCGGGGCTGGGAGTTGGCACACGGGGGTAATCGAGCATGCTGATTGCGAATACAGTATTAGTTTTTAGAATTATCAGTTATTTTTATCATTTTATCGATTTTCTGGCAAAGTTCAAGCTGCGGAGCTAGGAGTTGGCACACGGGGGTAATCGAGCATGCTGATTACGAATACAGTATTAGTTTTTAGAATTATCAGTTATTTTGATCATTTTATCGATTTTTTTGCAAAGTTCAAGCTACAGGGCTGGGAGTTGGCATACGGGGGTAGTCGAGCATGCTGATTACGAATATGATAACTATTTTCAAAAATGCACATTACTTTTATCATTTTATCGATTTTCTGGCAAAGTTCAAGCTGCGGGGCTGGGAGTTGGCACACGGGGGTAATCGAGCATGCTGATTACGAATATGATAACTATTTTCAAAAATGCCCATTACTTTTATCATTTTATCGATTTTCTGGCAAAGTTCAAGCTACGGGGCTGGGAGTTGGCATACGGGGGTAATCGAGCATGCTGATTACGAATATGATAACCATTTTCAAAAATGCCCATTACTTTTATCATTTTATCGATTTGTTTGCGAATTTTGGACTACGGGGTTGGGAGTTGGCACGAGAGGGTAAGCGAACATGCTGATTACGAATACAATACTGGTTTTTAGAATTATCAGTTATTTTTATCATTTTATCGATTTTTTTGCAAAGTTCAAGCTACGGGGCTGGGAGTTGGCATACGGGGGTAATCGAGCATGCTGATTGCGAATATGATAACTATTTTCAAAAATGCCCATCACTTTTATCATTTTATCGATTTTCTGGCAAAGTTCAAGCTACAGGGCTGGGAGTTGGCATACGGGGGTAATCGAGCATGCTGATTACGAATATGATAACTATTTTCAAAAATGCCCATTACTTTTATCATTTTATCGATTTTCTGGCAAAGTTCAAGCTGCGGGGCTGGGAGTTGGCACACGGGGGTAATCGAGCATGCTGATTACGAATATGATAACTATTTTCAAAAATGCCCATTACTTTTATCATTTTATCGATTTTCTGGCAAAGTTCAAGCTACGGGGCTGGGAGTTGGCATACGGGGGTAATCGAGCATGCTGATTACGAATATGATAACCATTTTCAAAAATGCCCATTACTTTTATCATTTTATCGATTTGTTTGCGAATTTTGGACTACGGGGTTGGGAGTTGGCACGAGAGGGTAAGCGAACATGCTGATTACGAATACAATACTGGTTTTTAGAATTATCAGTTATTTTTATCATTTTATCGTTTTTTTGCAAAGTTCAAGCTACAGGGCTGGGAGTTGGCACACGGGGGTAATCGAGCATGCTGATTGCAAATACAGTATTAGTTTTTAGAATTATCAGTTATTTTTATCATTTTATCGATTTTTTTGCAAAGTTCAAGCTACGGGGCTGGGAGTTGGCATACGGGGGTAATCGAGCATGCTGATTACGAATATGATAACTATTTTCAAAAATGCCCATTACTTTTATCATTTTATCGATTTTCTGGCAAAGTTCAAGCTGCGGGGCTGGGAGTTGGCACACGGGGGTAATCGAGCATGCTGATTACGAATATGATAACTATTTTCAAAAATGCCCATTACTTTTATCATTTTATCGATTTTCTGGCAAAGTTCAAGCTACGGGGCTGGGAGTTGGCATACGGGGGTAATCGAGCATGCTGATTACGAATATGATAACCATTTTCAAAAATGCCCATTACTTTTATCATTTTATCGATTTGTTTGCGAATTTTGGACTACGGGGTTGGGAGTTGGCACGAGAGGGTAAGCGAACATGCTGATTACGAATACAATACTGGTTTTTAGAATTATCAGTTATTTTTATCATTTTATCGATTTTTTTGCAAAGTTCAAGCTACAGGGCTGGGAGTTGGCACACGGGGGTAATCGAGCATGCTGATTGCAAATACAGTATTAGTTTTTAGAATTATCAGTTATTTTTATCATTTTATCGATTTTTTTGCAAAGTTCAAGCTACGGGGCTGGGAGTTGGCATACGGGGGTAATCGAGCATGCTGATTACGAATATGATAACTATTTTCAAAAATGCCCATTACTTTTATCATTTTATCGATTTTCTGGCAAAGTTCAAGCTGCGGGGCTGGGAGTTGGCACACGGGGGTAATCGAGCATGCTGATTACGAATATGATAACTATTTTCAAAAATGCCCATTACTTTTATCATTTTATCGATTTTCTGGCAAAGTTCAAGCTACGGGGCTGGGAGTTGGCATACGGGGGTAATCGAGCATGCTGATTACGAATATGATAACCATTTTCAAAAATGCCCATTACTTTTATCATTTTATCGATTTGTTTGCGAATTTTGGACTACGGGGTTGGGAGTTGGCACGAGAGGGTAAGCGAACATGCTGATTACGAATACAATACTGGTTTTTAGAATTATCAGTTATTTTTATCATTTTATCGATTTTTTTGCAAAGTTCAAGCTACAGGGCTGGGAGTTGGCACACGGGGGTAATCGAGCATGCTGATTGCAAATACAGTATTAGTTTTTAGAATTATCAGTTATTTTTATCATTTTATCGATTTTTTTGCAAAGTTCAAGCTACGGGGCTGGGAGTTGGCATACGGGGGTAATCGAGCATGCTGATTACGAATATGATAACTATTTTCAAAAATGCCCATTACTTTTATCATTTTATCGATTTTCTGGCAAAGTTCAAGCTGCGGGGCTGGGAGTTGGCACACGGGGGTAATCGAGCATGCTGATTGCGAATACAGTATTAGTTTTTAGAATTATCAGTTATTTTTATCATTTTATCGATTTTCTGGCAAAGTTCAAGCTGCGGAGCTAGGAGTTGGCACACGGGGGTAATCGAGCATGCTGATTACGAATACAGTATTAGTTTTTAGAATTATCAGTTATTTTGATCATTTTATCGATTTTTTTGCAAAGTTCAAGCTACAGGGCTGGGAGTTGGCATACGGGGGTAGTCGAGCATGCTGATTACGAATATGATAACTATTTTCAAAAATGCACATTACTTTTATCATTTTATCGATTTTCTGGCAAAGTTCAAGCTGCGGGGCTGGGAGTTGGCACACGGGGGTAATCGAGCATGCTGATTACGAATATGATAACTATTTTCAAAAATGCCCATTACTTTTATCATTTTATCGATTTTCTGGCAAAGTTCAAGCTACGGGGCTGGGAGTTGGCATACGGGGGTAATCGAGCATGCTGATTACGAATATGATAACCATTTTCAAAAATGCCCATTACTTTTATCATTTTATCGATTTGTTTGCGAATTTTGGACTACGGGGTTGGGAGTTGGCACGAGAGGGTAAGCGAACATGCTGATTACGAATACAATACTGGTTTTTAGAATTATCAGTTATTTTTATCATTTTATCGATTTTTTTGCAAAGTTCAAGCTACGGGGCTGGGAGTTGGCATACGGGGGTAATCGAGCATGCTGATTGCGAATATGATAACTATTTTCAAAAATGCCCATTACTTTTATCATTTTATCGATTTTCTGGCAAAGTTCAAGCTACAGGGCTGGGAGTTGGCATACGGGGGTAATCGAGCATGCTGATTACGAATATGATAACTATTTTCAAAAATGCCCATTACTTTTATCATTTTATCGATTTTCTGGCAAAGTTCAAGCTGCGGGGCTGGGAGTTGGCACACGGGGGTAATCGAGCATGCTGATTACGAATATGATAACTATTTTCAAAAATGCCCATTACTTTTATCATTTTATCGATTTTCTGGCAAAGTTCAAGCTACGGGGCTGGGAGTTGGCATACGGGGGTAATCGAGCATGCTGATTACGAATATGATAACCATTTTCAAAAATGCCCATTACTTTTATCATTTTATCGATTTGTTTGCGAATTTTGGACTACGGGGTTGGGAGTTGGCACGAGAGGGTAAGCGAACATGCTGATTACGAATACAATACTGGTTTTTAGAATTATCAGTTATTTTTATCATTTTATCGATTTTTTTGCAAAGTTCAAGCTACAGGGCTGGGAGTTGGCACACGGGGGTAATCGAGCATGCTGATTGCAAATACAGTATTAGTTTTTAGAATTATCAGTTATTTTTATCATTTTATCGATTTTTTTGCAAAGTTCAAGCTACGGGGCTGGGAGTTGGCATACGGGGGTAATCGAGCATGCTGATTACGAATATGATAACTATTTTCAAAAATGCCCATTACTTTTATCATTTTATCGATTTTCTGGCAAAGTTCAAGCTGCGGGGCTGGGAGTTGGCACACGGGGGTAATCGAGCATGCTGATTGCGAATACAGTATTAGTTTTTAGAATTATCAGTTATTTTTATCATTTTATCGATTTTCTGGCAAAGTTCAAGCTGCGGAGCTAGGAGTTGGCACACGGGGGTAATCGAGCATGCTGATTACGAATACAGTATTAGTTTTTAGAATTATCAGTTATTTTGATCATTTTATCGATTTTTTTGCAAAGTTCAAGCTACAGGGCTGGGAGTTGGCATACGGGGGTAGTCGAGCATGCTGATTACGAATATGATAAATATTTTCAAAAATGCACATTACTTTTATCATTTTATCGATTTTCTGGCAAAGTTCAAGCTGCGGGGCTGGGAGTTGGCACACGGGGGTAATCGAGCATGCTGATTGCAAATACAGTATTAGTTTTTAGAATTATCAGTTATTTTTATCATTTTATCGATTTTTTTGCAAAGTTCAAGCTACAGGGCTGGGAGTTGGCATACGGGGGTAATCGAGCATGCTGATTACGAATATGATAACTATTTTCAAAAATGCCCATTACTTTTATCATTTTATCGATTTTCTGGCAAAGTTCAAGCTGCGGGGCTGGGAGTTGGCACACGGGGGTAATCGAGCATGCTGATTACGAATATGATAACTATTTTCAAAAATGCCCATTACTTTTATCATTTTATCGATTTTCTGGCAAAGTTCAAGCTACGGGGCTGGGAGTTGGCATACGGGGGTAATCGAGCATGCTGATTACGAATATGATAACCATTTTCAAAAATGCCCATTACTTTTATCATTTTATCGATTTGTTTGCGAATTTTGGACTACGGGGTTGGGAGTTGGCACGAGAGGGTAAGCGAACATGCTGATTACGAATACAATACTGGTTTTTAGAATTATCAGTTATTTTTATCATTTTATCGATTTTTTTGCAAAGTTCAAGCTACGGGGCTGGGAGTTGGCATACGGGGGTAATCGAGCATGCTGATTGCGAATATGATAACTATTTTCAAAAATGCCCATTACTTTTATCATTTTATCGATTTTCTGGCAAAGTTCAAGCTACAGGGCTGGGAGTTGGCATACGGGGGTAATCGAGCATGCTGATTACGAATATGATAACTATTTTCAAAAATGCCCATTACTTTTATCATTTTATCGATTTTCTGGCAAAGTTCAAGCTGCGGGGCTGGGAGTTGGCACACGGGGGTAATCGAGCATGCTGATTACGAATATGATAACTATTTTCAAAAATGCCCATTACTTTTATCATTTTATCGATTTTCTGGCAAAGTTCAAGCTACGGGGCTGGGAGTTGGCATACGGGGGTAATCGAGCATGCTGATTACGAATATGATAACCATTTTCAAAAATGCCCATTACTTTTATCATTTTATCGATTTGTTTGCGAATTTTGGACTACGGGGTTGGGAGTTGGCACGAGAGGGTAAGCGAACATGCTGATTACGAATACAATACTGGTTTTTAGAATTATCAGTTATTTTTATCATTTTATCGATTTTTTTGCAAAGTTCAAGCTGCGGGGCTGGGAGTTGGCACACGGGGGTAATCGAGCATGCTGATTGCGAATATGATAACTATTTTCAAAAATGCCCATTACTTTTATCATTTTATCGATTTTCTGGCAAAGTTCAAGCTACAGGGCTGGGAGTTGGCATACGGGGGTAATCGAGCATGCTGATTACGAATATGATAACTATTTTCAAAAATGCCCATTACTTTTATCATTTAGTACTCTGCGTTGATACCACTGCTTTGCGGGGCTGGGAGTTGGCACACGGGGGTAATCGAGCATGCTGATTACGAATATGATAACTATTTTCAAAAATGCCCATTACTTTTATCATTTTATCGATTTTCTGGCAAAGTTCAAGCTACGGGGCTGGGAGTTGGCATACGGGGGTAATCGAGCATGCTGATTACGAATATGATAACCATTTTCAAAAATGCCCATTACTTTTATCATTTTATCGATTTGTTTGCGAATTTTGGGACTACGGGGTTGGGAGTTGGCACGAGAGGGTAAGCGAACATGCTGATTACGAATACAATACTGGTTTTTAGAATTATCAGTTATTTTTATCATTTTATCGATTTTTTTGCAAAGTTCAAGCTGCGGGGCTGGGAGTTGGCACACGGGGGTAATCGAGCATGCTGATTGCAAATACAGTATTAGTTTTTAGAATTATCAGTTATTTTTATCATTTTATCGATTTTTTTGCAAAGTTCAAGCTACAGGGCTGGGAGTTGGCATACGGGGGTAATCGAGCATGCTGATTACGAATATGATAACTATTTTCAAAAATGCCCATTACTTTTATCATTTTATCGATTTTCTGGCAAAGTTCAAGCTGCGGGGCTGGGAGTTGGCACACGGGGGTAATCGAGCATGCTGATTGCAAATACAGTATTAGTTTTTAGAATTATCAGTTATTTTTATCATTTTATCGATTTTCTGGCAAAGTTCAAGCTACGGGGCTGGGAGTTGGCATACGGGGGTAATCGAGCATGCTGATTACGAATATGATAACCATTTTCAAAAATGCCCATTACTTTTATCATTTTATCGATTTGTTTGCGAATTTTGGACTACGGGGTTGGGAGTTGGCACGAGAGGGTAAGCGAACATGCTGATTACGAATACAATACTGGTTTTTAGAATTATCAGTTATTTTTATCATTTTATCGATTTTTTTGCAAAGTTCAAGCTACGGGGCTGGGAGTTGGCATACGGGGGTAATCGAGCATGCTGATTACGAATATGATAACTATTTTCAAAAATGCCCATTACTTTTATCATTTTATCGATTTTCTGGCAAAGTTCAAGCTGCGGGGCTGGGAGTTGGCACACGGGGGTAATCGAGCATGCTGATTACGAATATGATAACTATTTTCAAAAATGCCCATTACTTTTATCATTTTATCGATTTTCTGGCAAAGTTCAAGCTGCGGGGCTGGGAGTTGGCACACGGGGGTAATCGAGCATGCTGATTACGAATATGATAACTATTTTCAAAAATGCCCATTACTTTTATCATTTTATCGATTTTCTGGCAAAGTTCAAGCTACGGGGCTGGGAGTTGGCATACGGGGGTAATCGAGCATGCTGATTACGAATATGATAACCATTTTCAAAAATGCCCATTACTTTTATCATTTTATCGATTTGTTTGCGAATTTTGGACTACGGGGTTGGGAGTTGGCACGAGAGGGTAAGCGAACATGCTGATTACGAATACAATACTGGTTTTTAGAATTATCAGTTATTTTTATCATTTTATCGATTTTTTTGCAAAGTTCAAGCTACAGGGCTGGGAGTTGGCATACGGGGGTAATCGAGCATGCTGATTACGAATATGATAACTATTTTCAAAAATGCACATTACTTTTATCATTTTATCGATTTTCTGGCAAAGTTCAAGCTGCGGGGCTGGGAGTTGGCACACGGGGGTAATCGAGCATGCTGATTGCAAATACAGTATTAGTTTTTAGAATTATCAGTTATTTTTATCATTTTATCGATTTTTTTGCAAAGTTCAAGCTACAGGGCTGGGAGTTGGCATACGGGGGTAATCGAGCATGCTGATTACGAATATGATAACTATTTTCAAAAATGCCCATTACTTTTATCATTTTATCGATTTTCTGGCAAAGTTCAAGCTGCGGGGCTGGGAGTTGGCACACGGGGGTAATCGAGCATGCTGATTGCAAATACACTATTAGTTTTTAGAATTATCAGTTATTTTTATCATTTTATCGATTTTTTTGCAAAGTTCAAGCTACGGGGCTGGGAGTTGGCATACGGGGGTAATCGAGCATGCTGATTACGAATATGATAACCATTTTCAAAAATGCCCATTACTTTTATCATTTTATCGATTTGTTTGCGAATTTTGGACTACGGGGTTGGGAGTTGGCACGAGAGGGTAAGCGAACATGCTGATTACGAATACAATACTGGTTTTTAGAATTATCAGTTATTTTTATCATTTTATCGATTTTTTTGCAAAGTTCAAGCTACGGGGCTGGGAGTTGGCATACGGGGGTAATCGAGCATGCTGATTGCGAATATGATAACTATTTTCAAAAATGCCCATTACTTTTATCATTTTATCGATTTTCTGGCAAAGTTTAAGCTACGGGGCTGGGAGTTGGCACACGGGGGTAATCGAGCATGCTGATTACGAATACAGTATTAGTTTTTAGAATTATCAGTTATTTTTATCATTTTATCGATTTTTTGGCAAAGTTCAAGCTACGGGGCTGGGAGTTGGCACAGGAGGACAAGCGAACATGCTGATTACGAATACAATATAGCTTTTAGAATTATCAGTTATTTTTATCATTTTATCGATTTTTTTGCATGGTTCAAGCTACGGGGCTGGGGTTTGGCACGCGGGGGTAATCGAGCATGCTGATTACGAATATGATAACCATTTTCATAGATACCCATTACTTTTATCATTCTATCGATTTTCTGGCAAAGTTCAAGCTGCGGGGCTGGGAGTTGGCACACGGGGGTAATCGAGCATGCTGATTACGAATACAGTATTAGTTTTTAGAATTATCAGTTATTTTTATCATTTTATCGATTTTTTGGCAAAGTTCAAGCTACGGGGCTGGGAGTTGGCACAGGAGGACAAGCGAACATGCTGATTACGAATACAATATAGCTTTTAGAATTATCAGTTATTTTTATCATTTTATCGATTTTTTTGCATGGTTCAAGCTACGGGGCTGGGGTTTGGCACGCGGGGGTAATCGAGCATGCTGATTACGAATATGATAACTATTTTCAAAAATGCACATTACTTTTATCATTTTATCGATTTTCTGGCAAAGTTCAAGCTGCGGGGCTGGGAGTTGGCACACGGGGGTAATCGAGCATGCTGATTGCAAATACAGTATTAGTTTTTAGAATTATCAGTTATTTTTATCATTTTATCGATTTTTTTGCAAAGTTCAAGCTACGGGGCTGGGAGTTGGCATACGGGGGTAATCGAGCATGCTGATTACGAATATGATAACTATTTTCAAAAATGCCCATTACTTTTATCATTTTATCGATTTTCTGGCAAAGTTCAAGCTGCGGGGCTGGGAGTTGGCACACGGGGGTAATCGAGCATGCTGATTGCGAATACAGTATTAGTTTTTAGAATTATCAGTTATTTTTATCATTTTATCGATTTTCTGGCAAAGTTCAAGCTGCGGAGCTAGGAGTTGGCACACGGGGGTAATCGAGCATGCTGATTACGAATACAGTATTAGTTTTTAGAATTATCAGTTATTTTGATCATTTTATCGATTTTTTTGCAAAGTTCAAGCTACAGGGCTGGGAGTTGGCATACGGGGGTAGTCGAGCATGCTGATTACGAATATGATAACTATTTTCAAAAATGCACATTACTTTTATCATTTTATCGATTTTCTGGCAAAGTTCAAGCTGCGGGGCTGGGAGTTGGCACACGGGGGTAATCGAGCATGCTGATTGCAAATACAGTATTAGTTTTTAGAATTATCAGTTATTTTTATCATTTTATCGATTTTTTTGCAAAGTTCAAGCTACAGGGCTGGGAGTTGGCATACGGGGGTAATCGAGCATGCTGATTACGAATATGATAACTATTTTCAAAAATGCCCATTACTTTTATCATTTTATCGATTTTCTGGCAAAGTTCAAGCTGCGGGGCTGGGAGTTGGCACACGGGGGTAATCGAGCATGCTGATTGCAAATACACTATTAGTTTTTAGAATTATCAGTTATTTTTATCATTTTATCGATTTTTTTGCAAAGTTCAAGCTACGGGGCTGGGAGTTGGCATACGGGGGTAATCGAGCATGCTGATTACGAATATGATAACCATTTTCAAAAATGCCCATTACTTTTATCATTTTATCGATTTGTTTGCGAATTTTGGACTACGGGGTTGGGAGTTGGCACGAGAGGGTAAGCGAACATGCTGATTACGAATACAATACTGGTTTTTAGAATTATCAGTTATTTTTATCATTTTATCGATTTTTTTGCAAAGTTCAAGCTACGGGGCTGGGAGTTGGCATACGGGGGTAATCGAGCATGCTGATTGCGAATATGATAACTATTTTCAAAAATGCCCATTACTTTTATCATTTTATCGATTTTCTGGCAAAGTTTAAGCTACGGGGCTGGGAGTTGGCACACGGGGGTAATCGAGCATGCTGATTACGAATACAGTATTAGTTTTTAGAATTATCAGTTATTTTTATCATTTTATCGATTTTTTGGCAAAGTTCAAGCTACGGGGCTGGGAGTTGGCACAGGAGGACAAGCGAACATGCTGATTACGAATACAATATAGCTTTTAGAATTATCAGTTATTTTTATCATTTTATCGATTTTTTTGCATGGTTCAAGCTACGGGGCTGGGGTTTGGCACGCGGGGGTAATCGAGCATGCTGATTACGAATATGATAACCATTTTCATAGATACCCATTACTTTTATCATTCTATCGATTTTCTGGCAAAGTTCAAGCTGCGGGGCTGGGAGTTGGCACACGGGGGTAATCGAGCATGATGATTGCAAATACAGTATTAGTTTTTAGAATTATCAGTTATTTTTATCATTTTATCGATTTGTTTGCAAATTTTGGACTACGGGGTTGGGAGTTGGCACGAGAGGGTAAGCGAACATGCTGATTACGAATACAATACTGGTTTTTAGAATTATCAGTTATTTTTTATCATTTTATCGATTTCTTTGCAAAGTTTAAGCTACGGAGCTAGGAGTTGGCACACGGGGGTAATCGAGCATGCTGATTACGAATACAGTGTTAGTTTTTAGAATTATCAGTTATTTTTATCATTTTATCGATTTTTTTGCAAAGTTCAAGCTACGGGGCTGGGAGTTGGCATACGGGGGTAATCGAGCATGCTGATTACGAATATGATAACTATTTTCAAAAATGCCCATTACTTTTATCATTTTATCGATTTTCTGGCAAAGTTCAAGCTGCGGGGCTGGGAGTTGGCACACGGGGGTAATCGAGCATGCTGATTGCGAATACAGTATTAGTTTTTAGAATTATCAGTTATTTTTATCATTTTATCGATTTTCTGGCAAAGTTCAAGCTGCGGAGCTAGGAGTTGGCACACGGGGGTAATCGAGCATGCTGATTACGAATACAGTATTAGTTTTTAGAATTATCAGTTATTTTTATCATTTTATCGATTTTTTTGCAAAGTTCAAGCTACAGGGCTGGGAGTTGGCATACGGGGGTAATCGAGCATGCTGATTACGAATATGATAACTATTTTCAAAAATGCACATTACTTTTATCATTTTATCGATTTTCTGGCAAAGTTCAAGCTGCGGGGCTGGGAGTTGGCACACGGGGGTAATCGAGCATGCTGATTGCAAATACAGTATTAGTTTTTAGAATTATCAGTTATTTTTATCATTTTATCGATTTTTTTTGCAAAGTTCAAGCTACGGGGCTGGGAGTTGGCATACGGGGGTAATCGAGCATGCTGATTACGAATATGATAACTATTTTCAAAAATGCCCATTACTTTTATCATTTTATCGATTTTCTGGCAAAGTTCAAGCTGCGGGGCTGGGAGTTGGCACACGAGTACTCTGCGTTGATACCACTGCTTATACAGTATTAGATTTTAGAATTATCAGTTATTTTTATCATTTTATCGATTTTCTGGCAAAGTTCAAGCTGCGGAGCTAGGAGTTGGCACACGGGGGTAATCGAGCATGCTGATTACGAATACAGTATTAGTTTTTAGAATTATCAGTTATTTTTATCATTTTATCGATTTTTTTGCAAAGTTCAAGCTACAGGGCTGGGAGTTGGCATACGGGGGTAATCGAGCATGCTGATTACGAATATGATAACTATTTTCAAAAATGCCCATTACTTTTATCATTTTATCGATTTTCTGGCAAAGTTCAAGCTGCGGGGCTGGGAGTTGGCACACGGGGGTAATCGAGCATGCTGATTACGAATATGATAACTATTTTCAAAAATGCCCATTACTTTTATCATTTTATCGATTTTCTGGCAAAGTTCAAGCTACGGGGCTGGGAGTTGGCATACGGGGGTAATCGAGCATGCTGATTACGAATATGATAACCATTTTCAAAAATGCCCATTACTTTTATCATTTTATCGATTTGTTTGCGAATTTTGGACTACGGGGTTGGGAGTTGGCACGAGAGGGTAAGCGAACATGCTGATTACGAATACAATACTGGTTTTTAGAATTATCAGTTATTTTTATCATTTTATCGATTTTTTTGCAAAGTTCAAGCTACGGGGCTGGGAGTTGGCATACGGGGGTAATCGAGCATGCTGATTGCGAATATGATAACTATTTTCAAAAATGCCCATTACTTTTATCATTTTATCGATTTTCTGGCAAAGTTCAAGCTACAGGGCTGGGAGTTGGCATACGGGGGTAATCGAGCATGCTGATTACGAATATGATAACTATTTTCAAAAATGCCCATTACTTTTATCATTTTATCGATTTTCTGGCAAAGTTCAAGCTGCGGGGCTGGGAGTTGGCACACGGGGGTAATCGAGCATGCTGATTGCGAATACAGTATTAGTTTTTAGAATTATCAGTTATTTTTATCATTTTATCGATTTTCTGGCAAAGTTCAAGCTGCGGAGCTAGGAGTTGGCACACGGGGGTAATCGAGCATGCTGATTACGAATACAGTATTAGTTTTTAGAATTATCAGTTATTTTGATCATTTTATCGATTTTTTTGCAAAGTTCAAGCTACAGGGCTGGGAGTTGGCATACGGGGGTAATCGAGCATGCTGATTACGAATATGATAACTATTTTCAAAAATGCCCATTACTTTTATCATTTTATCGATTTTCTGGCAAAGTTCAAGCTGCGGGGCTGGGAGTTGGCACACGGGGGTAATCGAGCATGCTGATTACGAATATGATAACTATTTTCAAAAATGCCCATTACTTTTATCATTTTATCGATTTTCTGGCAAAGTTCAAGCTACGGGGCTGGGAGTTGGCATACGGGGGTAATCGAGCATGCTGATTACGAATATGATAACCATTTTCAAAAATGCCCATTACTTTTATCATTTTATCGATTTGTTTGCGAATTTTGGACTACGGGGTTGGGAGTTGGCACGAGAGGGTAAGCGAACATGCTGATTACGAATACAATACTGGTTTTTAGAATTATCAGTTATTTTTATCATTTTATCGATTTTTTTGCAAAGTTCAAGCTACGGGGCTGGGAGTTGGCATACGGGGGTAATCGAGCATGCTGATTGCGAATATGATAACTATTTTCAAAAATGCCCATTACTTTTATCATTTTATCGATTTTCTGGCAAAGTTCAAGCTACAGGGCTGGGAGTTGGCATACGGGGGTAATCGAGCATGCTGATTACGAATATGATAACTATTTTCAAAAATGCCCATTACTTTTATCATTTTATCGATTTTCTGGCAAAGTTCAAGCTGCGGGGCTGGGAGTTGGCACACGGGGGTAATCGAGCATGCTGATTGCGAATACAGTATTAGTTTTTAGAATTATCAGTTATTTTTATCATTTTATCGATTTTCTGGCAAAGTTCAAGCTGCGGAGCTAGGAGTTGGCACACGGGGGTAATCGAGCATGCTGATTACGAATACAGTATTAGTTTTTAGAATTATCAGTTATTTTTATCATTTTATCGATTTTTTTGCAAAGTTCAAGCTACAGGGCTGGGAGTTGGCATACGGGGGTAATCGAGCATGCTGATTACGAATATGATAACTATTTTCAAAAATGCCCATTACTTTTATCATTTTATCGATTTTCTGGCAAAGTTCAAGCTGCGGGGCTGGGAGTTGGCACACGGGGGTAATCGAGCATGCTGATTACGAATATGATAACTATTTTCAAAAATGCCCATTACTTTTATCATTTTATCGATTTTCTAGCAAAGTTCAAGCTACGGGGCTGGGAGTTGGCATACGGGGGTAATCGAGCATGCTGATTACGAATATGATAACCATTTTCAAAAATGCCCATTACTTTTATCATTTTATCGATTTGTTTGCGAATTTTGGACTACGGGGTTGGGAGTTGGCACGAGAGGGTAAGCGAACATGCTGATTACGAATACAATACTGGTTTTTAGAATTATCAGTTATTTTTATCATTTTATCGATTTTTTTGCAAAGTTCAAGCTACGGGGCTGGGAGTTGGCATACGGGGGTAATCGAGCATGCTGATTGCGAATATGATAACTATTTTCAAAAATGCCCATTACTTTTATCATTTTATCGATTTTCTGGCAAAGTTCAAGCTACAGGGCTGGGAGTTGGCATACGGGGGTAATCGAGCATGCTGATTACGAATATGATAACTATTTTCAAAAATGCCCATTACTTTTATCATTTTATCGATTTTCTGGCAAAGTTCAAGCTGCGGGCTGGGAGTTGGCACACGGGGGTAATCGAGCATGCTGATTACGAATATGATAACTATTTTCAAAAATGCCCATTACTTTTATCATTTTATCGATTTTCTGGCAAAGTTCAAGCTACGGGGCTGGGAGTTGGCATACGGGGGTAATCGAGCATGCTGATTACGAATATGATAACCATTTTCAAAAATGCCCATTACTTTTATCATTTTATCGATTTGTTTGCGAATTTTGGACTACGGGGTTGGGAGTTGGCACGAGAGGGTAAGCGAACATGCTGATTACGAATACAATACTGGTTTTTAGAATTATCAGTTATTTTTATCATTTTATCGATTTTTTTGCACAGTTCAAGCTACGGGGCTGGGAGTTGGCATACGGGGGTAATCGAGCATGCTGATTGCGAATATGATAACTATTTCAAAAATGCCCATTACTTTTATCATTTTATCGATTTTCTGGCAAAGTTCAAGCTACAGGGCTGGGAGTTGGCATACGGGGGTAATCGAGCATGCTGATTACGAATATGATAACTATTTTCAAAAATGCCCATTACTTTTATCATTTTATCGATTTTCTGGCAAAGTTCAAGCTGCGGGGCTGGGAGTTGGCACACGGGGGTAATCGAGCATGCTGATTGCGAATACAGTATTAGTTTTTAGAATTATCAGTTATTTTTATCATTTTATCGATTTTCTGGCAAAGTTCAAGCTGCGGAGCTAGGAGTTGGCACACGGGGGTAATCGAGCATGCTGATTACGAATACAGTATTAGTTTTTAGAATTATCAGTTATTTTGATCATTTTATCGATTTTTTTGCAAAGTTCAAGCTACAGGGCTGGGAGTTGGCATACGGGGGTAATCGAGCATGCTGATTACGAATATGATAACTATTTTCAAAAATGCCCATTACTTTTATCATTTTATCGATTTTCTGGCAAAGTTCAAGCTGCGGGGCTGGGAGTTGGCACACGGGGGTAATCGAGCATGCTGATTACGAATATGATAACTATTTTCAAAAATGCCCATTACTTTTATCATTTTATCGATTTTCTGGCAAAGTTCAAGCTACGGGGCTGGGAGTTGGCATACGGGGGTAATCGAGCATGCTGATTACGAATATGATAACCATTTTCAAAAATGCCCATTACTTTTATCATTTTATCGATTTGTTTGCGAATTTTGGACTACGGGGTTGGGAGTTGGCACGAGAGGGTAAGCGAACATGCTGATTACGAATACAATACTGGTTTTTAGAATTATCAGTTATTTTTATCATTTTATCGATTTTTTTGCAAAGTTCAAGCTACGGGGCTGGGAGTTGGCATACGGGGGTAATCGAGCATGCTGATTGCGAATATGATAACTATTTTCAAAAATGCCCATTACTTTTATCATTTTATCGATTTTCTGGCAAAGTTCAAGCTACAGGGCTGGGAGTTGGCATACGGGGGTAATCGAGCATGCTGATTACGAATATGATAACTATTAGTACTCTGCGTTGATACCACTGCTTTTTTCTGGCAAAGTTCAAGCTGCGGGGCTGGGAGTTGGCACACGGGGGTAATCGAGCATGCTGATTACGAATATGATAACTATTTTCAAAAATGCCCATTACTTTTATCATTTTATCGATTTTCTGGCAAAGTTCAAGCTACGGGGCTGGGAGTTGGCATACGGGGGTAATCGAGCATGCTGATTACGAATATGATAACCATTTTCAAAAATGCCCATTACTTTTATCATTTTATCGATTTGTTTGCGAATTTTGGACTACGGGGTTGGGAGTTGGCACGAGAGGGTAAGCGAACATGCTGATACGAATACAATACTGGTTTTTAGATTATCAGTTATTTTTATCATTTTATCGATTTTTTTGCAAAGTTCAAGCTACGGGGCTGGGAGTTGGCATACGGGGGTAATCGAGCATGCTGATTGCGAATATGATAACTATTTTCAAAAATGCCCATTACTTTTATCATTTTATCGATTTTCTGGCAAAGTTCAAGCTACAGGGCTGGAGTTGGCATACGGGGGTAATCGAGCATGCTGATTACGAATATGATAACTATTTTCAAAATGCCCATTACTTTTATCATTTTATCGATTTTCTGGCAAAGTTCAAGCTGCGGGGCTGGGAGTTGGCACACGGGGGTAATCGAGCATGCTGATTGCGAATACAGTATTAGTTTTTAGAATTATCAGTTATTTTTTATCATTTTATCGATTTTCTGGCAAAGTTCAAGCTGCGGAGCTAGGAGTTGGCACACGGGGGTAATCGAGCATGCTGATTACGAATACAGTATTAGTTTTTAGAATTATCAGTTATTTTGATCATTTTATCGATTTTTTTGCAAAGTTCAAGCTACAGGGCTGGGAGTTGGCATACGGGGGTAATCGAGCATGCTGATTACGAATATGATAACTATTTTCAAAATGCCCATTACTTTTATCATTTTATCGATTTTCTGGCAAAGTTCAAGCTGCGGGGCTGGGAGTTGGCACACGGGGTAATCGAGCATGCTGATTACGAATATGATAACTATTTTCAAAAATGCCCATTACTTTTATCATTTTATCGATTTTCTGGCAAAGTTCAAGCTACGGGGCTGGAGTTGGCATACGGGGGTAATCGAGCATGCTGATTACGAATATGATAACCATTTTCAAAAATGCCCATTACTTTTATCATTTTATCGATTTGTTTGCGAATTTTGGACTACGGGGGTTGGGAGTTGGCACGAGAGGGTAAGCGAACATGCTGATTACGAATACAATACTGGTTTTTAGAATTATCAGTTATTTTTATCATTTTATCGATTTTTTTGCAAAGTTCAAGCTACGGGGCTGGGAGTTGGCATACGGGGGTAATCGAGCATGCTGATTGCGAATATGATAACTATTTTCAAAAATGCCCATTACTTTTATCATTTTATCGATTTTCTGGCAAAGTTCAAGCTACAGGGCTGGGAGTTGGCATACGGGGGTAATCGAGCATGCTGATTACGAATATGATAACTATTTTCAAAAATGCCCATTACTTTTATCATTTTATCGATTTTCTGGCAAAGTTCAAGCTGCGGGGCTGGGAGTTGGCACACGGGGGTAATCGAGCATGCTGATTGCGAATACAGTATTAGTTTTAGAATTATCAGTTATTTTTATCATTTTATCGATTTTCTGGCAAAGTTCAAGCTGCGGAGCTAGGAGTTGGCACACGGGGGTAATCGAGCATGCTGATTACGAATACAGTATTAGTTTTTAGAATTATCAGTTATTTTTATCATTTTATCGATTTTTTTGCAAAGTTCAAGCTACAGGGCTGGGAGTTGGCATACGGGGGTAATCGAGCATGCTGATTACGAATATGATAACTATTTTCAAAAATGCCCATTACTTTTATCATTTTATCGATTTTCTGGCAAAGTTCAAGCTGCGGGGCTGGGAGTTGGCACACGGGGGTAATCGAGCATGCTGATTACGAATATGATAACTATTTTCAAAATGCCCATTACTTTTATCATTTTATCGATTTTCTGGCAAAGTTCAAGCTACGGGGCTGGGAGTTGGCATACGGGGGTAATCGAGCATGCTGATTACGAATATGATAACCATTTTCAAAAATGCCCATTACTTTTATCATTTTATCGATTTGTTTGCGAAATTTTGGACTACGGGGTTGGGAGTTGGCACGAGAGGGTAAGCGAACATGCTGATTACGAATACAATACTGGTTTTTAGAATTATCAGTTATTTTTATCATTTTATCGATTTTTTTGCAAAGTTTCAAGCTACGGGGCTGGGAGTTGGCATACGGGGGTAATCGAGCATGCTGATTGCGAATATGATAACTATTTTCAAAAATGCCCATTACTTTTATCATTTTATCGATTTTCTGGCAAAGTTCAAGCTACAGGGCTGGGAGTTGGCATACGGGGGTAATCGAGCATGCTGATTACGAATATGATAACTATTTTCAAAAATGCCCATTACTTTTATCATTTTATCGATTTTCTGGCAAAGTTCAAGCTGCGGGGGCTGGGAGTTGGCACACGGGGGTAATCGAGCATGCTGATTACGAATATGATAACTATTTTCAAAAATGCCCATTACTTTTATCATTTTATCGATTTTCTGGCAAAGTTCAAGCTACGGGGCTGGGAGTTGGCATACGGGGGTAATCGAGCATGCTGATTACGAATATGATAACCATTTTCAAAAATGCCCATTACTTTTATCATTTTATCGATTTGTTTGCGAATTTTGGACTACGGCGTTGGGAGTTGGCACGAGAGGGTAAGCGAACATGCTGATTACGAATACAATACTGGTTTTTAGAATTATCAGTTATTTTTATCATTTTATCGATTTTTTGCAAAGTTCAAGCTACGGGGCTGGGAGTTGGCATACGGGGGTAATCGAGCATGCTGATTACGAATATGATAACTATTTTCAAAAATGCCCATTACTTTTATCATTTTATCGATTTTCTGGCAAAGTTCAAGCTGCGGGGCTGGAGTTGGCACACGGGGGGTAATCGAGCATGCTGATTACGAATATGATAACTATTTTCAAAAATGCCATTACTTTTATCATTTTATCGATTTTCTGGCAAAGTTCAAGCTGCGGGGCTGGGAGTTGGCACACGGGGGTAATCGAGCATGCTGATTACGAATATGATAACTATTTTCAAAAATGCCCATTACTTTTATCATTTTATCGATTTTCTGGCAAAGTTCAAGCTACGGGGCTGGGAGTTGGCATACGGGGGTAATCGAGCATGCTGATTACGAATATGATAACCATTTTCAAAAATGCCCATTACTTTTATCATTTTATCGATTTGTTTGCGAATTTTGGACTACGGGGTTGGGAGTTGGCACGAGAGGGTAAGCGAACATGCTGATTACGAATACAATACTGGTTTTTAGAATTATCAGTTATTTTTATCATTTTATCGATTTTTTTGCAAAGTTCAAGCTACGGGGCTGGGAGTTGGCATACGGGGGTAATCGAGCATGCTGATTGCGAATATGATAACTATTTTCAAAATGCCCATTACTTTTATCATTTATCGATTTTCTGGCAAAGTTCAAGCTACAGGGCTGGGGAGTTGGCATACAGGGGTAATCGAGCATGCTGATTACGAATATGATAACTATTTTCAAAAATGCCCATTACTTTTATCATTTTATCGATTTTCTGGAAAGTTCAAGCTACGGGGCTGGGAGTTGGCATACGGGGGTAATCGAGCATGCTGATTACGAATATGATAACCATTTCAAAAATGCCCATTACTTTTATCATTTTATCGATTTGTTTGCGAATTTTGGACTACGGGGTTGGGAGTTGGCACGAGAGGGTAAGCGAACATGCTGATTACGAATACAATACTGGTTTTTTAGAATTATCAGTTATTTTTATCATTTTATCGATTTTTTTGCAAAGTTCAAGCTACAGGGCTGGGAGTTGGCACACGGGGGTAATCGAGCATGCTGATTGCAAATACAGTATTAGTTTTTAGAATTATCAGTTATTTTTATCATTTTATCGATTTTTTTGCAAAGTTCAAGCTACGGGGCTGGGAGTTGGCATACGGGGGTAATCGAGCATGCTGATTACGAATATGATAACTATTTTCAAAAATGCCCATTACTTTTATCATTTTATCGATTTTCTGGCAAAGTTCAAGCTGCGGGGCTGGGAGTTGGCACACGGGGGTAATCGAGCATGCTGATTGCGAATACAGTATTAGTTTTTAGAATTATCAGTTATTTTTATCATTTTATCGATTTTCTGGCAAAGTTCAAGCTGCGGAGCTAGGAGTTGGCACACGGGGGTAATCGAGCATGCTGATTACGAATACAGTATTAGTTTTTAGAATTATCAGTTATTTTGATCATTTTATCGATTTTTTGCAAAGTTCAAGCTACAGGGCTGGGAGTTGGCATACGGGGGTAGTCGAGCATGCTGATTACGAATATGATAACTATTTTCAAAAATGCACATTACTTTTATCATTTTATCGATTTTCTGGCAAAGTTCAAGCTGCGGGGCTGGGAGTTGGCACACGGGGGTAATCGAGCATGCTGATTACGAATATGATAACTATTTTCAAAAATGCCCATTACTTTATCATTTTATCGATTTTCTGGCAAAGTTCAAGCTACGGGCTGGGAGTTGGCATACGGGGGTAATCGAGCATGCTGATTACGAATATGATAACCATTTTTCAAAAATGCCCATTACTTTTATCATTTTATCGATTTGTTTGCGAATTTTGGACTACGGGGTTGGGAGTTGGCACGAGAGGGTAAGCGAACATGCTGATTACGAATACAATACTGGTTTTAGAATTATCAGTTATTTTTATCATTTTATCGATTTTTTTGCAAAGTTCAAGCTACGGGGCTGGGAGTTGGCATACGGGGGTAATCGAGCATGCTGATTGCGAATATGATAACTATTTTCAAAAATGCCCATCACTTTTATCATTTTATCGATTTTCTGGCAAAGTTCAAGCTACAGGGCTGGGAGTTGGCATACGGGGGTAATCGAGCATGCTGATTACGAATAGATAACTATTTTCAAAAATGCCCATTACTTTTATCATTTTATCGATTTTCTGGCAAAGTTCAAGCTGCGGGGCTGGGAGTTGGCACACGGGGGTAATCGAGCATGCTGATTACGAATATGATAACTATTTTCAAAAATGCCCATTACTTTTATCATTTTATCGATTTCTGGCAAAGTTCAAGCTACGGGGCTGGGAGTTGGCATACGGGGGTAATCGAGCATGCTGATTACGAATATGATAACCATTTTCAAAAATGCCCATTACTTTTATCATTTTATCGATTTGTTTGCGAATTTTGGACTACGGGGTTGGGAGTTGGCACGAGAGGGTAAGCGAACATGCTGATTACGAATACAATACTGGTTTTAGAATTATCAGTTATTTTTATCATTTTATCGTTTTTTTGCAAAGTTCAAGCTACAGGGCTGGGAGTTGGCACACGGGGTAATCGAGCATGCTGATTGCAAATACAGTATTAGTTTTTAGAATTATCAGTTATTTTTTTATCATTTTATCGATTTTTTGCAAAGTTCAAGCTACGGGGCTGGGAGTTGGCATACGGGGGTAATCGAGCATGCTGATTACGAATATGATAACTATTTTCAAAAATGCCCATTACTTTTATCATTTTATCGATTTTCTGGCAAAGTTCAAGCTGCGGGGCTGGGAGTTGGCACACGGGGGTAATCGAGCATGCTGATTACGAATATGATAACTATTTTCAAAAATGCCCATTACTTTTATCATTTTATCGATTTTCTGGCAAAGTTCAAGCTACGGGGCTGGGAGTTGGCATACGGGGGTAATCGAGCATGCTGATTACGAATATGATAACCATTTTCAAAAATGCCCATTACTTTTTATCATTTTATCGATTTGTTTGCGAATTTTGGACTACGGGGTTGGGAGTTGGCACGAGAGGGTAAGCGAACATGCTGATTACGAATACAATACTGGTTTTTAGAATTATCAGTTATTTTTATCATTTTATCGATTTTTTTGCAAAGTTCAAGCTACAGGGCTGGGAGTTGGCACACGGGGGTAATCGAGCATGCTGATTGCAAATACAGTATTAGTTTTTAGAATTATCAGTTATTTTTATCATTTTATCGATTTTTTTGCAAAGTTCAAGCTACGGGGCTGGGAGTTGGCATACGGGGGTAATCGAGCATGCTGATTACGAATATGATAACTATTTTCAAAATGCCCATTACTTTTATCATTTTATCGATTTTCTGGCAAAGTTCAAGCTGCGGGGCTGGGAGTTGGCACACGGGGGTAATCGAGCATGCTGATTACGAATATGATAACTATTTTCAAAAATGCCCATTACTTTTATCATTTTATCGATTTTCTGGCAAAGTTCAAGCTACGGGGCTGGGAGTTGGCATACGGGGGTAATCGAGCATGCTGATTACGAATATGATAACCATTTTCAAAAATGCCCATTACTTTTATCATTTTATCGATTTGTTTGCGAATTTTGGACTACGGGGTTGGGAGTTGGCACGAGAGGGTAAGCGAACATGCTGATTACGAATACAATACTGGTTTTTAGAATTATCAGTTATTTTTATCATTTTATCGATTTTTTTGCAAAGTTCAAGCTACAGGGCTGGGAGTTGGCACACGGGGGTAATCGAGCATGCTGATTGCAAATACAGTATTAGTTTTTAGAATTATCAGTTATTTTTATCATTTTATCGATTTTTTTGCAAAGTTCAAGCTACGGGGCTGGGAGTTGGCATACGGGGGTAATCGAGCATGCTGATTACGAATATGATAACTATTTTCAAAATGCCCATTACTTTTATCATTTTATCGATTTTCTGGCAAAGTTCAAGCTGCGGGCTGGGAGTTGGCACACGGGGGTAATCGAGCATGCTGATTGCGAATACAGTATTAGTTTTTAGAATTATCAGTTATTTTTATCATTTTATCGATTTTCTGGCAAAGTTCAAGCTGCGGAGCTAGGAGTTGGCACACGGGGTAATCGAGCATGCTGATTACGAATACAGTATTAGTTTTTAGAATTATCAGTTATTTTGATCATTTTATCGATTTTTTTGCAAAGTTCAAGCTACAGGGCTGGGAGTTGGCATACGGGGGTAGTCGAGCATGCTGATTACGAATATGATAACTATTTTCAAAAATGCACATTACTTTTATCATTTTATCGATTTTTCTGGCAAAGTTCAAGCTGCGGGGCTGGGAGTTGGCACACGGGGGTAATCGAGCATGCTGATTACGAATATGATAACTATTTTCAAAAATGCCCATTACTTTTATCATTTTATCGATTTTCTGGCAAAGTTCAAGCTACGGGGCTGGAGTTGGCATACGGGGGTAATCGAGCATGCTGATTACGAATATGATAACCATTTTCAAAAATGCCCATTACTTTTATCATTTTATCGATTTGTTTGCGAATTTTGGACTACGGGGTTGGGAGTTGGCACGAGAGGGTAAGCGAACATGCTGATTACGAATACAATACTGGTTTTTAGAATTATCAGTTATTTTTATCATTTTTATCGATTTTTTTGCAAAGTTCAAGCTACGGGGCTGGGAGTTGGCATACGGGGGTAATCGAGCATGCTGATTGCGAATATGATAACTATTTTCAAAAATGCCCATTACTTTTATCATTTTATCGATTTTCTGGCAAAGTTCAAGCTACAGGGCTGGGAGTTGGCATACGGGGGTAATCGAGCATGCTGATTACGAATATGATAACTATTTTCAAAAATGCCCATTACTTTTATCATTTTATCGATTTTCTGGCAAAGTTCAAGCTGCGGGGCTGGGAGTTGGCACACGGGGGTAATCGAGCATGCTGATTACGAATATGATAACTATTTTCAAAAATGCCCATTACTTTTATCATTTTATCGATTTTCTGGCAAAGTTCAAGCTACGGGGCTGGGAGTTGGCATACGGGGGTAATCGAGCATGCTGATTACGAATATGATAACCATTTTCAAAAATGCCCATTACTTTTATCATTTTATCGATTTGTTTGCGAATTTTGGACTACGGGGTTGGGAGTTGGCACGAGAGGGTAAGCGAACATGCTGATTACGAATACAATACTGGTTTTTAGAATTATCAGTTATTTTTATCATTTTATCGATTTTTTTGCAAAGTTCAAGCTACAGGGCTGGGAGTTGGCACACGGGGGTAATCGAGCATGCTGATTGCAAATACAGTATTAGTTTTAGAATTATCAGTTATTTTTATCATTTTATCGATTTTTTTTGCAAAGTTCAAGCTACGGGGCTGGGAGTTGGCATACGGGGGGTAATCGAGCATGCTGATTACGAATATGATAACTATTTTTCAAAAATGCCCATTACTTTTATCATTTTATCGATTTTCTGGCAAAGTTCAAGCTGCGGGGCTGGGAGTTGGCACAGTACTCTGCGTTGATACCACTGCT